>PVIU01023636.1:0-27050 GCA_004026605.1 Ondatra zibethicus
AGGTGCAGTGGTGCAGTGCTCCAGGTGCAGTGGTGCAGTGCTCCAGGTGCAGTGGGGCAGTGCTCCAGGTGCAGTGGGGCAGTGCTCCAGAGCTGTGAGCTGCAGTGCAACTACAAGCTGGCCTGAGGCATCTTCCCCTGACTGGGACTCAGGACACAGAAAACCTATGTACAGCCTGGGGCTTCCTCGGATGCTGATCTCAAGGAGTGTGAGCTATTGGAAACCTTAGTCATCCTTGTTTCTTAGAAGAAAAACCCATCAGTTAGCTCAGTAGCCTGCCACGGGCTGTTTACCCAAGTTTTCCAAAACAAGTCTACAAAATATTCTCATGAATGCATTTATTCTTATTTCATTATTAAAACCACGTGAAAAGTACAACATTCTGCTCATACTCAGTCTCTAGAAACAGCCCCAATACTTCGTATTTCAGTATTTTCACTACAATCCACCTGTAACATCCCATTGTAAATCAAAACTATTCTTTGAATTACTAATCTCTGTCATTAAGGACTTGGCTTTTTTACCTTAAAAAAATAAAATTATTTTTCATTTAATGGAATTAAATATAATTACATCATCATTTCCCCCTTTCTTTTCCTTCCTCCAAGTTTTAGCATGTACTCCTAACCCTTGCTTTCTCTCAGATCCATGGTTTCACCTTTTTGAGTTAATCATCTAACCTGCTCTGGTACAAAGAAGAAAGGCTAATTAAAATTAAATCTTTGAAAAATGGTTCCTTTGCTATGTGACCTAAAGCAAGATCCTTACATATAAAAGGTGAGAAAAGACTTCTCACTGAGTTCACACAGTATAACACTTTCAGCAGAACCAAAATCACTCAGATTAGTGCCGACTACAGATGCCCTATGTCTGGAACAGGCTGCAAACAGGAAAGCCTTGGCCTCAAAACCAAGGTAGTAAGGGAGAGTTGTTTAATTATCACTTCCATTTGCAATGCAAATCAGATGCAAAGCAGAGAGCGATAGCAGTGACTCCTGCTGGGGTCCTGACAGCCACAGACCGGACATTTAAATGCTTTTTAGGAAAAATTGCCTCAGTTTTGTTTTTTTTTTTTGGATGGAAGAGTGATTCAGTTGCATTCTAGATAGTCCGGCTTTCTCTTCACACTGCTCCATTCCATGAGATGTGTGTGAAGCCTGTTCTGCTTGATTTACTATCTGTGTTGAGTCTTGGTGAAGAACGTAAAGAAAATCCACCTCCACAGTGGAGCTGCGGTTCATTCTCCAAAGTTTTGCCTGTTTAATCACAGTTCCAGTCGGTCCTTCTGTCCGCGTGCTCTGCATTTTGTGCAGCACTCATAAAGGAATATTCTTTTTTAAAAATTGTGGAATGGACACCTTGAGTGAGGTTTGCGGCCCCAGCAGCATGGAGACACTAAATCTCCCGTGTGGTGAACTTTCTGTGTTAGTGGAATTTAACGTGGCTGACTCACTTAGGGACACTAGGGTAAAGATGGGATTAGTGGTTCAATAAACATCTCCAAACAAAGAAGGGCACACAGTAGGGTAAACACAGAAAGCTACCCCAAGAGAAAGCTTTGGCCTCCTCTCACTCTCTCTGCATCTCATAAATGGGATGCAGAGTGAACGGAAGCAGCCTTGCACTCTGAGAGGGGAGGCTGTTGTGACTTTGGGGGAACTAAGCAGAAATTGGAATCCAGGTAGGGTCGTTGAGGCAGCCCCCAAGAGAAAGAGCAGCTGAGAGCAGACAGAAGCAGGGACTTAGTGTTTACAAGGTCCATCTGGTTAGGAAGAGAAGGCCTGCTGAACACACCGAGTGGATCATCTGAGAAGGCCTTTAAATACCTGATGCAGGTAATATTATAACAAAGAAGTAAAAGCGTTTTAGTACTGTTCCTAAGGATAGTGTGAGTGTTTGAAAGAATGGCACTACCAGGAGGTGTGGCCTTGCTGGAGGAAGCCTGTTACTGTGGGGGTGGGCTTTGAGGCCTCTTTATTCAAGTTTCCCTCAGTGTGACTGTGGGGTGACTTCTTGCTGCCTGTAAAATGTAGGACTCTCAGCTATTTCTCCAGCACCATTTGCTCCCTGCCATGATGATAATGGACTGAACCTCGGAAATTATGAATGAGCCCACCCCCCATTAAATGTTTCTCCTTTGTTGCTGTGGTCACGGTGCCTTTTCACAACAATAAAAACCCTAACTAAGACAGATAGTGAATGTCTGCTTTGCTTGTTTTCAATGGTCCATGAAGGAGGAGGAGAGATGCAGGTGATTGGATGCTAGGGTTTGAGACTTTCAATTGGGCCTGTGGTGGAAAAGTCCATTGGAGATTCTGAAGCAGGGTACACGTCTTCTGAACTGGGAGTAGATATGAACAGTTCTTGACAGAATCTCTGAAGTTGGTCCCCAGTATTGCTTGCACACTGCAGATCTGTTACTTTGGTGGAATTTAGTTCTGTGGCTTGGAATACTATATGGCAGCTATGTAGGTAGGCCTTACTGTTCCTACAAGCCCTTTAGAAGTGGGTTTTCTCTGCTTAGCAGCAGCAGAGGTCTGGTATTTCAATATCTTAACAAGCTTTGCTGGCAGGATGGTTCCTGTTAGAGACGCTAGGACGGGTACACCTGATCCACACTCAACATTTGTTGCATCCAAGATGGGTCTTTGGAAGAGAGCATCAAATCATCCAAAAATGCAGCCCCACAGTCAGTGATGCTGGGCTGCCATGAGGGGTTTCTACCCAGGTGACGCTGGTACATATGTGTTCCTGAGTAGAGGACTCAGAAACTCCCAGACTGCTACCCATGGTGTTGCTGGAGCTGCTGAATTTTGCTACATCTGGAGAATACAGAAGCCAAGGCTATGTGGATGTGTATGGAGTCACCAGAGACAGAGCCACCTCACTCTCGAAAAACGTCTGAGGGTGAGCGCTGCGTCACTGATGTATCAGACGGCTGTATGACAATGGCAGAAGTAAGATCCATGTTTGCTTTCTTACCTTTTAAAGCCACCTACAGAGAGTGTGCCCCTGGCAGCTTATACCCTGTGCCCTTTGTTGGGGTACTCAAGTTGGTCTCTGCATCAGTCCTGCCCAAGTTTCAGCTGTATGCCTTCCAAACTCCTGGACTACAACAGACCGCATGTCTACAAGCCTACAAAGCAGCCTGGGACCCGAATTCTGAGGTGGTTTCTTTTGCACCCAGAAGTAGCTTGAACATATACATTCTGGCTTCCACCACCCACAGCTGTGGGGCCCCCGGGACACAGGAACACGAACACAGTGAACTCTCAGCCTCTCAGATCTCAACACCCCCTCGGGTCTTTGTTCACCTGAGAGCAGAAGGGAAGGTAACCACTGAAGTTCAGTCACAGACAGACTTCACGAGCATCCCGGTTGTTAGAACTCTGCCTCCCATGTCCACCGGAAAGGACATGATGGGCCTGCGGGGCTAATAAACATAACTATACACATCCTGGGCCACCATAAGAAGAGGACAGAGACTCACAAAGTGTTGCAAATGGCTCTCTTAGGCTTTCAAGGAAGAAGCTCAGAGTATTTAATTGTGTCTGAGAGTTGGCAACACTCACACCCTGTGGCCCGTGTGGGTAGCCCTGCTGGCATTGCTGAGTTACATCTCATGAAGGCGGCACGTTTGTGCTGCCGGTTCTACAGAGGCATGGCTGTATTTACCTTTTCCAAATCTGTCTTCCCTAGGTACGCTGTTAGAGCGAATGCCTGCCCCTGGCAAAGAACCTGCCCCCAGCACTTGTCACCATGTCCTGAAGGGAGATCCGACAAGACTGTCACCCTCATCATATACTCAGTCCAAGTTGTCATTAAAATCCAAGTGCTCGGATCATTAGCTGGAAAGAATACCTACAAGCCTATGTGTGAGCGGAGGGCTCGCAGGTATGACATGTCCCACGAGAGACACTCCTCCTCAGGAGCCATGTTGCATACCACAAAGTATGGCATGTGACATCAAAAGCGTCCCAGCTTCCGGGCACACCCGGGTGGACACTCAGTGGGCAGCTTAGTCATTATCAAACATGGCCAGCTTTCATGTCTAGCTCCAGTCATCAACAGGTAGATAGAGTTCTACTCTGCTGCAGAACTGGAATACAAACTAAAGAAGGTGTCACTCCCAGGGTGGGGATAGCATCACCCAAGAGTTGATGCCAGGTTATGACAGTCACAAGATATCATCCATAGCAACTTTTCTAGTCTGCGCAGAAAGCAACTTACAGCTCGTGTCATATTCTATGGCACCACAGTGACAACAAAGGAAGGTCCAGATAATGCCAACTACCCAGGCCATGCCCATCTTCCCCATCAGTCATTGGGTGGTTTTGCTACATATGAAGCCATGTAATATGTGCCTGTGTGCTAGGTGATCTCTGCCCCATAGTTCAGGAAACCTTTTCCTCTGTCCCATTAGTCCCTCCAAGATCTCCATAGTAGATGCAGGACAAATTTTACTTCCTCCTTAGAGGCTGTTCTGAGATGTGAAGGCAGTCAAGATTCCCACATTGTCTGGTACCATGTGTGCCATGGCAGCCCAGAGGCTCTGGGCTGGAAAGGATCATGGTACCCACCTTCATGCCTATGGGCTCTATCTGATTTATGGCACTATGTAAAAGGCCTGACACTCAGTCATATTGTTGTAGATTGCAATGCTTCCTTCTTTTCAATAACTGAACAGTTTTCTGAACTTGTGTAATAGTATAGTTTTTTTTATTTCTTTTATTTTTGAGATTATAATATAATTACATCATTTGTCCCTTCATTTTCCCCTCTCCAAATCTTCTCATATACATTCTTTTCTCTCTTCCAAATCCATGGCTTTTTTATTAATTGCTTTTACACACATGCATGTACAAATATATGCATTCCTAAGTATAGCCTGCTCAGAACGTATAATGTTCCTCGTATGTATGTTTTCAACTCTAACTATTTCGTATTGGATAACCAGTTTGGTGTACTCTTCCTGGGAAGACGGTTTCTCCCACTCTCTGCATCCTTTGTTGCCTGTAGTTCTTCGTGAAGGGCTGACGCATCATGGGCTTTCTCCTGCTTTATGTCGGTTGCTGTCCTGATCCAGCTCATGCTTAGGCAGTACAGTTTTTATCCAATCATTTATTGATGGAAAATAAGTTTGTTCCGTATCCTGTGTTGGAAATGCTATGATGATTGTGGGAGACAATGGCTGGGAATTGGACTTCATTTCCTTTTTCTTTTTTATGTATGAGTCTTTTCGTGGTTCTCTCTTTCAGTTCTTGAGGAATTTGCATGCTGTTTTTCACAGGGGCGGGCACGTTTTACACCGCAGCAGCAGGGCCAAGGGCTCCTTTCCTCGTGGTGCTGTTTTGCTGGCCATTAGAGAAACACAGCAGTTATTCATTGACCTAAAGGCCACTTCCTATCTTCCTTGGAGAAATTTCTATATAGTTCTCTATCCATTTTTTAATCAGGTCCTTAGCGTATTTGCCGCTGAGTTATAGAAGTAGTCAACATGTAACTGGACATGTGAACGGCAAATTCTCCCCATTCTGTCGAGTCTCTTTCCACTGCTCAGTGCTTTCCTGGACACGTGCAGTTTGCGGTTGACATCTGCCCACTGCTCGTGAAACAGTCACAGAGATTTCTGTTATGGATATTTTTCTTCTGCTTTACTCTCAAAGCCTTGCAGTTTCCACTCAGAGTCATGCAGGTCCTGTGCCTGCTCTATGAGCATGAGACCCCAGAACCCAGTCTGTCACTGGTGGCACCAAAAGGTGGCTTAAGAACGAAAGACTCATTATGGCCCACAATTCTAGAAGCTTCAACCAATGGTCCCTAGCTGTATTGTTTTGGGGTCTGTGACGACACAGAGATAGGGGTCGTGTGGTGGATCAAAGTGTCTCACCCCATGGCAGACAGAAGAGGAGGAGCAAGGGATGGAGGGAAAGAGAGAGGGGAGGAGAGAGGCAGGAAGTGAGGGAATAGATATGAAGGGATAAGGAGTCTATACCCTTCAGGACACGCCTCTCATGCCCCACTTTTTACATCATGGCCCACCCCTAAAGTTTCTACCATATCCATACAGCCTCACCATCTGAAAGTCAAGTCTCCAACACATGAGCATTTCAGGAGCACTCTAGATCAAAACTATGACAGTTTTTGATATTTCCCCAAGTGTACACAGCTAGGACATCTGCCACCCACTGGGGTGGAAAAGAAGCAGGCAAGGTACAGAAACAGAGGAAGTCAGTTCAAAGGGGCATCTCTAACACAGCACTTCAAATTCCAAAGGAATCTTGTAAGAAAGTTCAAGTCAGTGAGGGCGTCTAATGGCTTAGAATTCTCTTCTCATAGGTAGCTGTTTTAAAATAAAATTTTCAAGTGGGAATTAGTTTAATGTCCATTGCATGAATATGGGCAGTTCAAAGGGTAGTCAGCAACCGATTCACGAAGCAGAGCCTTGGCCCAGGACGGGGGAAGCCAAGGAATACCACTGGTGAAGTCTCTGGCAGTGTGCACACTGACCCCAACCTGAACTAGACCAGCTACTGTGACCTACTTCTCCAGCACCATCTTCATGGCACTGATGCTTCCTCGTGTCCAGGTTTTAAAACACGAAAAGCCCAAGTTCAGAGCACACATCTCAACCTGATGCCACTTGAGGAAACTCACCTGACCACAATGCAAACACCGATCTTTAAAACACAGCTGCCGTGAATGCAGTGCCCGCCAGGTGTGACCCAAACTTTGAGCATCAACCCGATTGACCTGAGAACTTCTTAGATTAGTGAAGAACACGAAGAGGTATGTCTGTGTGGGTGTCTGAAGAAGGACTGGGTCATGGAGGCACTGGCCTCGTCCACGGCTCACTCCACTAAAGGACTGAAATATGGCCAGAATACGGGGAGGCAGTGGAACTGTGGGAATGAGGTGGGTTGGAGGAAGTGGGACATTGGGGTATGCTGGGAAGGGTGCACCCAAGCCTGGCTGGTTCCTGCCTCTCATCTGTGCTTCCTATCCATGAGGATATGAATATGTCTCCTCCACCATGCTTTTCATTATGAAGCTGTCTCAGACAGACCTAGAAATAGTGGATACAGCTGAAGAGGCACTGGAACCTCAGAAACCTGAGACACAATAATCACTTCCTTCATGTTCTCTCAAATGTTTGTCACAGGGGTGGAAATTCTGATTGGTGTGATGATCCTTCATCTCTGGACCAGATACTAGTTTTATCAGATGAAGAGGCCTGTTGGGGTCCACCTGGTCCAGCCTTGCTCTTTCCATACATGGAACACACCAACTGAGGCAGCACCTCCTTTGATCATACCAACAGTGGGGGTCATGGGTACTTGACTATAATTGTCAACTTGACAATGTCTGTGAGATAAGCCTCTGATGTGGGAGTCCCCTCTGTGTGCTGTGATTACCATTAGTGAATAAAGAAACTACTTTGGACCTATAGCAAGGCAGAACTTAGGTAGGCAGGGAAAGCTAGGCTGAATGCTGGGAGAAAGAAGGACGGAGTCAGAGAGAAGCCATGTAGCTTGCCTGAGACAGATGCTGGGAACTTTAGCAGGTAAGCCACAGCCACATGGCAATACACAAATTAATAGAAATGGGTTAAATTAATATGTAAGATATTAGCCAGTAAGAAGCTCTAGCTAATGGGCCAAGCAGTGATTTAAATAATATGGTGTCTGTGTTATTATTTCAGGTCTAAGCTAGCTGGGCATCCGGGAAGAGTAAGCAGCCTTCTCCAACAGCCTCTCTATTTTGCTCTGTAGTTCTAGAAAGCCAGTGAGGCTAGCGAATGTGTGGGAGGATAGGAGTCCTGCAAGGGGAGAGATGGCCTTCTATAAAGTTATGAAGATGAACCCCAGGGTGCTATGGGACTTTTTTCAAGGAAAGCTGCAAGCAAAGAATGAACCTGACCCCAGAGAGACTGTGTGTGCGGCAGGTGGTGGAACTGGAGAAGAGGGGTTACCCAGGCCTGTGGAATCCAGATGATTTTGTCATGAGTCCTGGATGCTGGCCACAAAGCTGCAGGACTTAGAGGTTTGCTGCCATGTGACTGTTCTTTGTGTCCTGGTTTTTCCACTTTGGAATAAGAACATTCATGTTATGCCATTCTATGTTGAAGCTGTGTGATATGGATATGTTTTATTTAATTTCATAGACATTTAGAGACAATGGGAACTTTTAAATTGTACCATATTTTACTTTGGGGACAATAAATAGAAGGTTATGGCTTAAAGGTGATATGTTTTATGGCAAGTTTGACAAGGAGTGGTATTGTAATCGTTAGTTTTAATTGCCAATATAATAGAATCTGAATTCACTTAAGAGATGTGCCTCTGAGCTTGCCTGTGAGGGATTATTGGTTATTTTAAATGATATGGGGAAACCCATCTTAAATGTAGGCAAAACCATTCCTGGGCATAGTATTCTGGATGTATAAGCAAAGATGGGCAGCATGCATTCATTCATTATTCTTGCATCCCTGATGGTGGACTCAATGTAACCAGCTGCTTCCAGTACCCAACTTCTTGGCTTCCCCACCACGGACCTTAACCTAGAACTGTGAGGCAAGATAAACCCTTTCTCCTTTAAGTGGCTCTGGTTGGAGTGTTTTATCACAGCATCAAGAAAAGATACTGAGATACCCTAAGATACTGCATCGGTTACTGTTCTTCTGCTGTGATAAAACACCAAGACCAAGACATTTTACAGACAGAAAGGTCTGTTTGGCCGTATGATTCCAGAGGGCTATGGGCCCATCATGGTGAAGAAGCATCCAGAGATCACATCATAATGTAAGAGCAAGTAAGAATCAGAAAGAGAGAGAGAAAGAGAGAGAGAGAGAGAGAGAGAGAGAGAGAGAGAGAGCAAACACTCAAAACCCACCCCCAGTAGCATACTTTCTTCAACAAGGCCACCCCTCCCAACTGGGGATCAAGTATTTAAATGCCCAGACTATGGGGGACACCTTATTCAAACTACCACAGACACCAGCTGAAGTGTCTATCTGTCAAGGTAGGACACAGACAAGGGCACTTAACACTTGCACAAAGCATGCCTTACATGGCCTCTTCATCAGCTCCTGCCTCCAGGTTCCCTCCCTGTTTTAGTTCCCCCCTCACTTCCTTCAGTGATAAACCTATTCCTCTCCAACTTGCTTTTGGTAATGGTGTTTTATCATAGCAGTAGAAACCCTAACTAAGACAATTTGATACTAGGATGTCCCATGACCATGTTGCTTTGGAGAGGATTATGGAAAGACTTTGGAACTTCGGGTAGTAAAGTCATTGAGTGTTGAGAGTTCAGTGAGCTGTTCTGTAGGAGCCTGGAAGATAAGGCTGAAAGCTGTGATGGCTGTGGAGGCCTGGCTTGTGATGTTTCAGAGAGAAGACAAAGACTACCAGGCCATTTGTGTGAAGAGTATGTGGTATCTTGTCAGTCGGAGCTGAAAAATCACTATGATTAACAACAGTTGATCAAAATTACTAAATTTAAACCTTTGACTTTACTGAAACAACAAACATTGGTCAGCTGTGGCTGAAGAATCAGCTGTGGTTAAAGAGAGGCGAGCGTTATTAAGGTGAAATCTTTTGGGAAGTGTTTTCTTGGGGTCAGCACACAGATGGCCAAGGTTGTTCCTTGTGCTGGTGCTCAAGCTTGGTCATGTGTAAGAGTCTTCCAGGTGGTACTTGTTTTGAAGATATGAAGGTGTCATGGAGAACAGCTAAGAGTTGGCACTGTTATGGCAGGGCTGGAGTACCTAAGATCCTAGGAGAAGCTATTGGTGAAATTTCAGCTCAGTTGCACAATAAACACCAGAATTTTGTAGATGCCAGTACTATGGGATAACCACCAAGAACAGCAGCAACTGTGGAATGGAGCTAAGCAAAGCCTAGAAGACGAGCTATGCATACTGTAGAGGGCAGACGAGCTATGCATATCGTAGAGGGCAGAGCTGGAGAAGTGACCCAAGCCCCTGGAGGAGCCCAGAACATCTTGAGAGAATTCCAGATCGTTGGAAATTGGTTATTCACACTCTTGGAGTTTGGTTTTGTTTCATTCAGATTGTGACTGTGCCCTGGTTCTTCCCTCTTGAAGTAAGAAAGTATTTATTTTTGATTTTATAGGAACTAACATTTGAGAGACTTTAAATTTTGAAAGACACTGGGTTTTAAAGACTAAATTTTTTTAAGTGTTTGAATTTTTAAAGACTGTGGGACTTTTAATATTTGGAATTTTAATATTGTCATGTTGATATTAATGAGTTCTTGGGGAGGAACAAGAAAGAAAAGGTTATAGCTTGATGATAAGGTTTTTGCCAAGTTGAAAAGGAGTCAGTTGTGTTGTTTATGTCAGCCTGACACAAGCTGGAGTCATCTGAAAAAGAGGGAACCTCAACTAAGAAAATGTCTCCATAAGATCCAACTGTAGGGCCTTTTCTTAATTAGTGATTGATGGAGGAGGGCCCAGACCATTGTAGATGGTGCCATCCCTTGGCTGGTGGTCAATCCTTGGGTCTATATGAAAGCAGGTTGAACAAGCCATGATGATTAAATCAGTAAATAACACCCTTCCATGACACTTGCATCAGTTCCTGCCATGTCTGGGTCCCTGCCCTGTTTGGATTCCTGCCTGGATATCCCTCAGTGATGAAATACTACCAGAAGTATGAGCTGAAGCAAACCCTTTCCACCCCAAGATGCTTTTTGTCATGGTATTTAATTGTAGTAATAATAACCCAAACTAAGACATGTGATATAATTGAGTATATTATATCATACTATCAAGTTATAATTCACTATAAATATTACTGTATATATGAATATACATAGTTGAATTATTATAGTTAATTACACATACAGATTTCTAGTATTTATGACACATACATATATATATAATACCCAAATACAATGTTCAATATTCTATGTAGTTAAATAATTCTTGATTAGTAACTAATTGAATTGTTTTGTTTATTTAATTTATAATACTTTATGTGCATGGGTGTTTTGCCTGCATGTATGTATGTTCACCATGTGTGTGAATTGTCTGCAGAGGATAGAAGAAGGTGTCAGATACTTTAGAAGTGGAATTACAGATGGTTGTTAGCCATCACATAGGTACTGGGAATTAAATTCAGGTACTCTGGAAGAAAACCCAGTGCTTTTGACCACTGAGCCGTCTTACAGCTTCTTCATTTGATTTGTAATCCCATGCCACTGCATTTATACTCCCTTTTCTGTGTTTCACGGGTAGCAGCTATTTGCTGCTAGCATTGGAGAGTACAGAGTCTTCTTATCTCTCTCTTCTCCCTCCGAGGCCATTTCTTCCCAAGCTTTCCCCTGTTCAGCTCCACAGTCAGCATAGTGAGCATTCACCACCCACGATGGACTGGGCCCTCCTCTATCAGCCATCAGTAATTAAGAAAGTGCCTTACAGCTGGATCTTAGGGAGAGAGCTTGTGTCAAGTTGACCTAAAACTCTCCAGTACATCACATGTTGTATAAATTACAAAAAATAACATGGAAACTAACTTATGCAATACCATTGGGATTTTGCAATTGGAGAACACATTCTCCAGGGTTACAGACTTCTGTGTAAAGTTGTAGCACGTAGAGTGTGCTACAATGAGTCGCAGAAGAGAATGGTACTGATTCTAAGCAGCACCTGCTCTTCATCAATGACATAATAGACAATACATTATAAGCCCTGTGACAGTCACGCCTCAAAGCTTTGTTTCCTTTGACTCTGGTGAAGAGGGGTCATCACAGTTGATATGGTTTGTTGGCATCTGCTCAGAGGGTCATGAGATCTTATGTATAGGACACAAACTGGAAGAGGCACTATTTGGGGAAAGGACAGTATGTTGGTTAGTTTTTTGTCAACTTGACAAAAACCTAGGCTTCTCTGAGAAGAAGAAACCTAAAACGAAGAACGCCTCCTTCAAGTTGACCTTAGGACAAATCTACGAGCCGTTTTCTTGGTTAATTATTGGTATTCAGAGGGTTCAGGCCACTGTGGGAAACCCTGCATTGCATTATCTTGATTGACAGTTGATGGGGGAGGACCTAGCCCACTGTGGGCACTGCCGCTCCTATGTGGTCCCAGAGTAGACAAGAGTGCAGGCCAAGTAAAAGCTATGAGGAACAATCCAGTAAGCAGTATACACTCAATGGCTTCTGCTTCACTTCCTGCTTCCAGGAACTGTTTGAGCTTCTGCCCTGACGTCCTTCAAGATGAACTACAACTTGTGAGATGAAATAAACCCTTTCCTCCCCTGAGTTTCTTTGGTCATGGTGCTTTACCACAGCGATAGAATTCAGACTAAGACTGACAGGAACTCTCAGGAGCAGAGCCAAGGTTGGGTGATGTAGTGATTGTGCCCAAGCGTTTGACACAATAGAGTAAAAGTGTCACTAGAAACACATCACTTTGTGCAAAGAATGCACACAGGTGACACGAGGGGTAAATCATGTGTCCCCAGGACAGGAGCACTGAGGGCCCTAGCAGCCAGCACACGCTGAAGAGGCCAGAGCTGTTTTCCCAGCTTCTTGCAGACACCCTGAACGAGATGCCCAGAGGAGGCTGGAACTGAGCTTTCCTGACCAGAATTGCTCTATGGGATTGAAGCTACTCATTTGATGGATGGTTTCTGAGCCTCACAGAGACCCGAGCCATTCTCACTCCTAGACACGTGAGCTGAAGGCACTCACTAAACATTTGTTGACCGACAACAGATCACGTGATCTGGGATCTATCTGGAGATTTGGGGATTACACAGAGCCCACCTCCAGCAGGTCATGGCTGTACAACTTTGTCCAAAGCTTTTCTATACTAGTAGCTTTGAAGCTTTAGCAGAAGGGATCAGAAGAAAGATGGTTAACCAGACCCTTAAAAACCTATGGAAAATGGCAACCACAGTTTTGCCCCTGACAGCAGAAAGTTTCTGCTGTGTGTCCAAGTGAGCTCCCCCTCTCCAGAGGGGGCGATGGGCTGAGGACATAAGCTCCCCAGCCACCCATCTGTCACCCAACCCGAAGCTTTATTCGCCTGGGGAGACATCTCAGGACTAAATCATGGAAGGAAAGTGAATGGCCAACCCACAGGCCTCGGGCTACCAGCACATAGTTTTAGGAGCCTGTCAGGACATTCTGTGGCCCTAGGCTCAGGGTGATTTTTTATTTCCAAGCCTGTTATTGATTTTGGTCTGATGAAAATAACTTGCTACTGTTGCTCAGGGTATCATAGGAGAACAACTCCCCTGCCCCCCAACATACACCATGTGCTAAAAGATGGATCTCTGGTGGAATTTGCCTTCTGAAGGCAAGGGCAGCTGAAGATTCCACAGGGAGGTGCTTACACTCAAAGGTAGTGCCGTCCTGATGAGACATGGCACGCTAATCGAAAACACAAGTAAACTGAAAATTAAATTTAAAAGCCGATAATTTAGTATCTTCTTCACCAGGAGTGATGGCTTTCATTTGTGCACAGGATCGGCAGCCGCCGGGGTCAGTGTGGCGCGGCAGGTTGCGGGCCTCTCCTGAGTGTGGTGGACTTGATTGATCTCCCGAAACCCAGCTTTGTCTTCCCCAGCTCACTGAGCAACTTCATTTCGGCTGATGAGTTCAAAGAAAGGTCAGAACAATCCTCATTTCTGACAATCCCATGAAATGGGAATTAATTTTATGAGTTAGCGCTACCGCTCTGCAGAAGGAGCTGAAGAGCATCGGAGAAGTTAGCGTAACCTCAAAGGAAAAAATCTGCGTGCAAAGCCCACCTGAGTAAAGCCAGACAGATAAGTTCGCTAGGATACTTGGCAGCTCCTGAGATCAGCCACCTATTAGCAGGGATGCTACCCTTGTTGACTTCTAAATTGGGCCAACTTGTGTTCCTAGGGCACACATAAAAAGCAATTCTGAATGAAAACAGCCGAGAGCCACATCAGAACAGAACACTTAAATAAATTGAAAAAAAGAAAGAAGGAAAGAAACCATCTCTCTTGTTTTGGTCAAGTGCTACTATGAAAACTATGACAGCATCCCAACATTGGTCATAAATTCTCTCAAACATTTGTTGAGTGATCCTCACTGTCAGCACTTGAGATCCTCTCAAAGACATGTACAGACATGCCACAAGTGTGTATGAGGACCTTCCTAGGTTGAGCCATGTCCCTACAATGTCATACAATGATACCCGAGTCCACATGAACCACAGGATGGTTCAAACACTACATTTGAACAAGGAGTTTTTAAGAGGTGGTGGCATTCAGATTTTGTTACTGTGGGCCAATGTCCACTCTGAAGGAACATCACAGGAGATCAGGACAGATACAACAAAGAGAAATGGACACAGAATGCAGGGAGAAAGTGTTTACTTGATAAGACAGGCCCTCAGGTCTCCTGCCATTCAGGATCTTGGCTGCAAGAATCCTCTCTTGGCTTGGGTCCAGGCCATAGTGTTTTTCTGTAGCAACTCCAACAGACTAATAGCACAAGACGATCCTCCTAACTACATTCCCCTGTGTAAGCAACCATCATGCCAAAAGCAAGTCCCCAGCCTGTGCATTGGGTCAGTCCTAAGGTTACCCTCTTGGTGGCCATTTCAAACTCTTGCCCAGCAGCCTGCCATCCCTGTGGGCTCCAAGTCCTCCACTGCAGACCAGGAGGCCAGAGTACAGACTCCTTCAGAGCCTCTTCAGTTCAGGAGTAACTCAACGCGCGGAGTGGCAAATGAAGACAATTCTCCTACCATCTTCATCCTTTTCTGCACCCAATGCCCCCGCCTTCAGTACTCTCCTCACTGCTCTCCAGCCCCATGGCCAAGAAGAGAAGTTTGGGCAACAGAATCTAACAGGGACAGAAGCTAAAGCAATTTGCCCAAAGCCTCAGCCTGGAATGGGCCAGATCTGAAAGCCAGGGCCTGAGAGCAAGCTCAGTGCAAGCTCTGTAACTGCATTCCCACATCAGGCTAGGCATCTGGGTGGGCAGGCCGCTGAGGGTCCCAGATGCTCTACCCTAGAACCATGCAGTAAACAGAGTTTCAGGATACAGTGGAATGAGAAGAGGTGGGCCTCTTCCCATGTCCCTCTTTAATCAGTGCTGGAAAGAGTTTGAGTGGGTTCTCCCCAATGCTGACTCCACAGAGACCCAAGCTGAAGAAAGACATGGCCAGAACACAATAAAAACTCATCCAGGAGAGATGGGTCTGTCATAGGTAGCTTGTGAACCAGCTTCCCTAAGCAGGATGTGAACTTCCCACTGCTGAAGGAGAGAACCTTCCTAGGGTGTTAAGATGGGAGCATAGCCCCCAGCCCCTGGCCTGAGAGTTGTATTGGTCTGGACTCCAAATCCCAGCATGCAAGGTCCTGACCCCTCCCGGGGGGGGGGGGAATCAGGACCACTCCCACAGGGTATTTAAGTGAGCGCCTAGAAGAGGAACATGTGGTCTCTTCCCCCCCCCCCCCCCCCCCCGCCATGGTCATGTTAGTGGACTCGCAGTTCCCCCTTGGGGCCACCTGAGAGCACAGGAATCCCATTAAACCTGGATATTTTTTAATTTGGCTTGTTGTGATTTGGCTTGATTGGGATTTTTGCAGCGGCAGAGAGCTCGTGTTAGGGGACCTGTGCTTTGTTGACCCACTGATGAGGATCATGACTGTAAGGCCCTCTGACTTCCCACATAAGAACACGATCATCTGGAAGCTGGAAAGTGTGGGTAACATTCTGTACAATGCTATAGGACATTTTGAATGACGTAGAAGGTTGAAATTTTAAATCATAAATGGCCTGCTAAGAAGCACAACCCTTATAGAAAGTGAGTATTGGTCAAATTACTCCGGTAGCAAGGAGCAAGCTTCAGCCCTCACTAGGATGAAGCCTCAGGGAAATGTGCCTCCTTTGAGTAAAAGGAGCTTTTGCCTGGGCTTCATCCCATAGGAAGTGTGGTCTTACCGCAGGTTGCTGGACAGTAGTGTGTCCTCATCACAGCCGGTGGAGGTCAGGGATGAAATTCTCTCTCTCTTAGTCATTCTTGCCCTTGAGTTCAGAGACCCAGCAGCATGTGTCTCCTTCCATCAGCTCATGAGACCACTGGGTGCAGTTTGTTGCTATGAACTATAAAGAATTTCAAAGATAAAACAAAGGTGGAGGGTCAGGGTGCAGCCTCAGGAGAAGCCGGTGAACATCACAACCAAGCATGCAACCAAGATAACTGAAGAAATGAGAATGCCATCTTCAGGTATCCAGGAAATGTTCCCACCTCTGAGCTGTCTCGGTTCCTCGCGGTAAATAAATGGATACCTGATGGCTCTGCCTCACAGAGACGTGATAAGAAATAACGAAACGTATGCCAGAAAACACTCTGAAAGGCACAGGGCAGAAGTCCTAGCTCCTGGGACCAGCAGCGGGTTTTACCAGTCAGAAGAACACAGAACTCTGAACTTCACAGCTGGCTCTCATCTCAGCCTGTTATAAACCCCATCTCCCCAGACCCCACCTTAAAAAGTTTCCTCTGTAGAATTTGTATCCCAGTAATACCACTTTTGGGTATATATCCAAAGGATGCTCAATCATGCCACGAGGACATGTGTTCAACTATGTTCATAGCAGCATTGTTTGTCATAACCAGAACCTGGAAACAACCTAAATGCCCCTCGACTGAAGAATGGATAAGGAAAATGTGGTACATTTACACAATGGAGTACTACACAGCAGAAAAAATAACAACAGCTTGAATTTTGCAGGAAAATGGATGGATCTAGAAAACATCATTTTGAGTGAGGTAACCCAGACCCAGAAAGACAATTATCACATGTACTCACTCATGGATAGTTTTTAAACATAAAGCAAAGGAAACCAGCCTACAAATCACAATCCCAGAGAACTTAGACAACAATGAGGACCCTAAGAGAGACATACATGGATGTAATCTACATGGGAAGTAGAAAAAGACATTATCTACTGAGTAAACTGGGAGCATGGGGACTTGGGGGGAGGGTTCATGGGGAGGGGAGAAGCAGGGAGGGGAGCAGAGAAAAAATGTAGAGCTCAATAAAAATCAATTTTAAAAAAAGAAGCTTCCTCTGGTCCTGGAGTCATTAGAGGGCAGAGGGGCCTGCCAGACTTGGAGAGTTACTTTCATCTCCAAATACGTGGAAGGGCGGTAACCAGCAGTCGGTCCACCCAGTTCTGTGGACACCCACTAGTGTTCAGGCTGCAAGGCTCCTGAGAGCCTGCCATGGTCTGTATGTCTGTGTCTCTTCAAAATACCTCTGTTGAAAGGAATCCTAAAGAAGATGAGGGAGGAGATCTGGGGAATATGGAATGTCCCCTATGAAATGTCCCCAGAGGCTCAAGTGTTTGAGCACCAGCTCCCCTGCTGGGAGCACTGTTTGGGAGGCTGTGGAATCTTTAGGAAGTGGACTCCTGATGAAGGAAGTGGGTCACAGTAGGGAGGGACAGGGGGGACCTGAGGTTTTAAAGCCCAAACCCATTTCCTACAGATGCGGTGCTCCTTTCCCCTCCTGCCACTGCCTTCATTGCCACAAAGGACTGTGCTCCTTGAACTGTAAGCCAAAATGAATGGCTCCTTCCTTCAGCTGCTGCTGCTGGTCAGGCACTGTATTAGTTAAGTTTCCTATTGCTGTGAAGAGGCACTATGACCATGGCAACTCCCACAACTGAAAAACATTTCCCTGGGATGGCTTACGTTTTCAGAGGCTTAGTCCATTATCCTCACAGTGCACCGCAGCGGCATGCAGGCAGAGACAGTGCTGGAGAAGTAGCCCAGCATCTTACATCTTGAGTTGCAGGCAACAGGGAGTGGTCTGAGGCACTGGGTGTGGTTGGTGTAAATATGAGACCTCAAAGCCCACCTCCACCGTGACACACTTCTTCCAACAAAGCTACACCTGCTCCAGCAAGGCCACACCTCCTAATAGTGCCACTCCCTATTAGCTTATGGGGGCCAAATCCATTCAAACTACCAACAGACACTTTGATCAGAGCCATAGTACAGGAAGTCATTCTGTCATGAGGGTAGAGGCTTGTAAATGAAATAGGCAGGCGAACAAGACAGCTCCCCTCGCCACCTGGAACTCATATCCTGCCTATCATGATGTACAGTAAGTGGGTGTCATCTAAGAGCTATGAGTCACCCCTAGGTGATTCCAAGTGTGCCAGCATCTTGACCTCCGACCTCCAGTCCACAAAACCGAGATAAATGTGCTTGCTCCTCAGTTGATGGTCTTCAAAACAGCACCAACAGGTGGAAGGGGGTATAAATCTCTACACCACGTTGCAATGCCTGGGGCCTGGTCCTGGGGCCTGGGGCTGGGGCTAGATGCTTCTGCTAGATCAGACAGAATTGTTCTGACCTCGAAACCTCAGGTCATGGTGAGGAGAAGGTGACCTAAGAAACTGTAGCTTCCAAGAGGACCCTTCAGGCATACTTAGAGACTAAGTCCCACACGCTGGCTACCACACCAAGCTCTGAACTGTTGGCTCTGATCACTCTCTGTCCATCAGTGTCCCCATCATGAACTCAGAAAGAGGCTGTTGCCGAGCCCCCTCCCCCGATTCAGTTACTGAAGAAGCCACAATGTGACCATTCTTTTTTATATTATTATTACTAAGTTTGATCACAGTTTCCCTTCCCTCCCTCCCTCCTCTCCTCCTAGTCCCTCCCCCAACTCCCCCACCTCATGTAATTTATTGCAAAAGCCAAAGACCTCTCTCTATGGCAGTTATTTATTTATTTTTTTCAAAATATCAGATCGCTAACAGAGCACAAGGACCAAGAATGGAACTCAGTGGGTTTAGCATTTGTGGTTAAAGGGTGGGAAGACTGAAGGGATCTGGATGGAAGGGGCTGAGCTAGTCACGGGAGCTTGGGGTCTCTAATGACTCCTCCCATGTGGAAAGGTCTCTCCAGATTCCTTCCAAAGACAGTGACAGAAACAGCCCTGCCTCCATCCTGCATAATAAGGAACAAATAAATTAAAAGGGGGCTTTTCTCCTCTCCCTACCCCCACAAATCCACCTCCCTAAGTGAACACTGTGGGTCTGTGCCCGGGGCCATCCCTGTCAGTGGGTGACAGTGAAATTATTCTAGCCCTGGGCATATTTTATTTACATAATTGCTCTTTGGGCAAATTCCTCCACTCTCCAGCAGAAAAACCCTGGTTCTTTTATTGACATCATTCTCAGACTCTCACTTCCCTGCATGGTTCACATCCTTGAAAATAATTATAAGCTTTGATATATAAGAAATCGGTACCGACTGATTTAGATAATGAAATAGTATCAGCCACCGCAAGATGCTCTCTGATTCATACACACTTCCTGCTGTCTCTAACATCATTTAATGATTTTTTGATTTTCATTGGAAGGAAAAAAAAACCTTCAAATCTGAAACACAGCAGAGACATCAAGGCTTGGCTGCAGAAAAGGCATTTTATCTTACTCTCTGTACAGTAGTGAGGCCAATTTTAAAAGAGGAAAATCTTCAAAGACAGCCTGTAATCATAGCATGTTGTAATGAAAACCTGCCACGTGGTTGGCAAGCTGTCTCCCCATTGCTGTTTTCTGAATTCACCTTTGTGTTGCCTCCTTAGTCAGACCACGTGCGAGTATTAACGGAAAATGTCTCTCAGGGGGGGGAATAAATTCATTTAAACGCTTATCTACTGAAGAGATGTTGTAGAGAAAGACCATGGTGGTTACTTACAATTTTAACACATCTTCTCATCGTAAAAGTAACTCAAGTTTGTTGTGAAAACTCAGGTAATTCTGAAATGGACCGGAAAGAAAGAAAAAGACAATTGCTCAGCAGGCAGGCAGGAGATGTCCTTTCTACTTTGTAGTTTTTCAGTGAGGAGGGGGCCAGTTCACTGACAAGGGACAGTTTTAGAAGAAACAGCTTTCAATAGCTGACCCACAGAAGAGTTCATTGAAGAAAATGGAATGTCAACAAGCAGGTAGACTCTGGGTGAAAATACCATTTTAGTAAGGAGTGGTCTTGAGTCTCAGCTGATAGAAAGTGACCAGGACGTAGATGAGGGGCACTAGCCAAGGTCGTGAATGGCTTCAGGGGTCTGTTAGTGCAGACACATCTTATGGCCAGCGCCAGTATCGGAGATGAGTGGTCTGCTCCTCTGCCTGGAGTGGGCAAGAGCAGTTTTGCCGTTTAGGCAGACGGGACCCTTTGGTATAGGTTGATTCCCAGTTGCCTCTAGTTCAAAGTGAACTTCCTGCCAAATTTCTTGCTTGGAGGCTCTGTACCCGGATGCCCTCCAGGTTCAGGGATGCTTTTTCCAGTGCCTTTAGGATGAGTCCATCCTTAGTTTTGTCAGTGGTCTAAATTAGTCATTGTTGTAACACCGGATTACTCAGAAACAAAGTTGTGACTTTGTAATAAAAACTGCATAGCAAATAATAACTTACTCCTCTATTGGCAATTGGGTCGATATTTTCTCTAGCGACCTGGCTGATCATGACAGCCAGGGGTCTCTCTGAGCAGCCCTGTGGGCAGTCCTGAGTCACAGCTCATGCATTTAGCCACCTCAGTTCTGCTCACAGGGCAATTTTTGCCTCTGTAGACTCTTCTAGGCCTTTTCAGTGGTCACAGGGTCCTGAAAACTTGCCCAAGAGTTTGAATCCCAATATACAAGCTTTTTTTAAAATCATTATTAATTTTGAACTATCTTGGTACTGCTCCATTGCTTCAAGCAAGCCAGACTCATTGTGGGATCGTAGATCTGGTCAGTCTGATTTGTAATGTGACTATCTGTCCTTGTAATCCCAACTGTGGGGACTCTGGCACCTGCTTCACTGTCTCCTCTCCACCCTGCCATCAGTCTGGTGACTCCCTAGAGGAGGCCAAAGGATATCACAGCTACTCCCTCTGGAGACCTGCAGCCTAAGGGTCTAGCCGCCTACTTCTTCCACACCCAGGGACTTTATGGTCTGAAGCACACCATCTACAGATGTGAGCCCAGGTATATTGGTTTTGTGTGTGAGTTTCAGTTATTTCCTTCTAGTTCCTGTCTTTCCTTTTCTTCTGACATAACCTGTGGCATCATTTCCCCACCTCTCTTCCTAGCCCTTTACCTCCCATGCTCCTGTTCTGTGGTGAGCAGATGAACTATCATCAGTTTAGCTACCTCCTCTCCTCTCCTCCATTGAGTTATTAAAACTCACTGAAGGATGCTCTGCCTCACCAGTACCATTGCAGCCGTTGTTGTGATCCCAGGTGCCAACTCAACTCTATAGATGCCTACTGCATGCACCTTTGAAAACCTGTACTTAGCAAGCATGAATTCTCCCCGTTTTTTGAAATGTATGTTTATTCCAGTGTGTTTACTCTCATTTAAAAAAAAGATTTGCTTTCACTTTATATGTATTAGATAGATAGATGATAGATAGATAGATAGATAGATAGATAGATAGATGATAGATGATAGGAAGGTGGATGGATAGATGGTTAGATAGATAGATAGATAGATAGATAGATAGATAGATAGATAGATGATAGATAGATAGATAGATAGATAGATAGATAGATAGATAGATAGATAGAGATTCTCCCTATATGTATATGAGTAGGTGTATAGAACACACTTGCCTAGTGCCTTCAGAGGACATTGATTTCTCTGGAACTAGAGTCACAGACAGTTGTGAGTAGCCAAGTGGGTGCTGGGAATGAAACCCAGGTCCCTTGGAAAAGCAGTCTTAACTGCTGAGCCAACTCTCTGTCCCTTTCTTTGCATTTTGAGACTCCATTTCTCTCTCTGGCTTCCAATCTTCCTAGAATGGGTATTTGCTCCCCAAGTTCACTTGTGGCTCTGCAGGAGAGGCCTCACAGGTAGCCATTCTCCTCCACCCCATTGCTGCAGCCCCCACACAGGCTCAATCACTACAGCATGTAAACAACACAAACCTCTACCACCTTCAGATTCAATTCCTTCTCTCGCTATAGCTGACATTATAAACACAATCACCTCTCAGTTTTCATTTCTTCACCCCACCAGTTTTTCACCTGAAGTACAATATGTATCTGTATTAGTGGAACATGTGCCCCATTCTGAAATTCTCAGTGAACATGTGGATAGATTTTTATCTTTGTATTTACTCTCTAACCACCCCAAAAGTAGATCAATAACAGATAAACTGCAACATGCCATGTTTCCCTTCCTTACCCAAAGAGTAGCCTGTTTTGCTTTTGATTTCGGTAGACAAACCTGCATCTTATCCTAGCCTGTAGGTATGTCTGTACTTTATCATCTTGCTTCTGTCAACTTTCACAAGGCTTTGGGAGTCATGCAGAAAGTTGTACAAATTGTTGCCTATGCATGTTTATCGCTGCTTCATCTCAAGGCCCATGACTGTGTCATACTTTGTATCCATCTTCCTGGCTTATCTTTGGGCCATTGTCACTAAAGCTCCCATGAGCATTCTTTAACACACTTCTTGTGTATGGATATGTCAGTTCCCTTGTGGTCTAGATTTTGGAATGTCAGTGTGGGCCATAGGGGAGAAGTCTATTTGACTAGGGTGGAGACTGCCAAACAGCCCCCAAAATGGCTGTGTACGTGCCTGCACTGAAATCAGGGCAGGTGGGAACAAAATCGACCTTCATCAGCCTTCGTCAGGTTGTCCAGCATGGTGCCTTTACATGGCCTTCTCTGACAGCCCTGATTTGTATATCATTGGTTAATGACACTGAAGCCACTTTTGATTTGCTTATCAGATTTTCGATATCCTATGTGTACTAGTCAGGGTTCTTTAAAGGAACAGAAGTTTTGCTGTTCCTTATGTACAAAATAAGTGGTTTTGTATTGATCTTTAATTCAGTGGCTATATATATATATATAATATTTATGTATTATTTTTAATAGTTTATATGAGCTTTCACACATTTGGTAAGTAAAGAGAGTAATTCTCTCTTTAGTTTTTGTAGCTCTTTTCATTTTTCTTGCCTTATTGGACTTACTTGTGTCCCTAGAATGTGTTGGACAGCAGCAATGAGAGCAGATACCTCAGCACATTTCTCAGGAAGGAAGCATCAGTCCTGATGTCTCAACATCATTGACCTATTCAAGTTTCCTCAGAGTAGGAAAGTTCCCTTGTGCTTTTACTTTGCTGTAAGTTTTCCTTATGGATAAGCATTAAACTTTATTTAAAAAATGCATTCTATGTGTAATTAGTAATCAATTATGCAATTCCCCCTCTGTTTTCTTATTCTTCTGAAACACATACGTTAATTTTTGGGGTTGAGGCATACATTTGTTTTATGACAATCTGGTCAGGATGTGCTATCCGTTTTGCATGCAAATGATCTTGCATGCTAGTATTTTGTTCAGGGGATTCATTGTTTGTTAAGGAAAAAGAAAAAGACACCAGCCTGTGACTTTCTTTGTTTGCAATGTCCTTGTCGGGTTTTCCTTTGGGGATCATAGCAACCACATGAATTGAGGTGTTCTTTGTTTCTGTGGTCTCTGTTTTCTCTAAGAGTTTGCTTAACGTCAGTTCTGTCAGTAAATATTTAGAACAATTCATCAGGGAGCAGGTTCTTAATTATGGTTTCAATATGGTAACAAGATTAAGGATTTATCAGACTTTCAGACTTTTCATGTATTCTTGTGCCGGTTTTAGAAAAAAAAAAGTTTCTGCAAAAAATGACCCATCTCAGTGAATACCTCCATGTATTAATGTGAAGTTATTTATAATATACTCATCATTTTAATGTTTGTAGGATCTGTAATGCTCTCTGATTAGGTGCAATACAGACATGTATCAACAACATTCAACTGGGGCGTGTATTTCTAATTAAATTATATGCTTTTCCTTCATTTGTTTGCTTACTTGCATGTGCATGTATGTGTGCATAGCTCTTGGGAGTCCATTCTACAGCTGTATGGGTTGCCCTCCTTCTATCACAGTTGGCCCCTCACAGTCGAGGCCGCCCTGTGTTCATTCACCTCCTTCCACTCCCCAGATCTCTGCCTACAATTAAACTATCTCTACAGCTGCATCTAGCCATGCAGGACCATTGCTTCTCAGCATGGCAAGCATGAAGACCATCCTATTCTGACTGTCATGGTGCATATTTTCTGGAAGTAAGTTCCAGATTGACAGATACCCTCTCCCAACTCCAGAATCTCTTGTCCTCTGGCTATGATGAGTTCCAATCAACATTATCCCCAACTCCAGTTCTCACTCCTGTGTTGGCAATAGTTCCTTTGTTCTTAGCATCTTTAAGGCTACTTTCTGTTATGGTCTTGTGTGCTGAAAGTTAGATTCCAGAACAGCAGTGCTCAAGGTTGTTCCTTTGGGTCCCAAGGGTTCACCCTTTATCACTGCAGTCATAGTTTGATCACATCACTGGGAAGTGGTGAAGGCACTGAAGGTAGGGCCGGGTTGGAGGGAGGAGTCTCTGGGCTGTGACCTGGACACCTCTCTCTCTCTCTCTTTCTGATTCCTGGCTGCTATAAAGTGAGCTCCTCTCACCTCCTCCCCCACCTTCGGTTGTGATGTTCTAACTTGTCACAAAATGAAAAGTCATGAAAAAAATAAGTAAAAAATAAAAATAAATAAAATAAAATAAATGAAAAGTCATGGACCCAATGTCTGAAACATTAGGAGACAAAATGGCTCTTCCGTATTATATTTATTGATCCCAGGTATTTGTCACAGAAAACATAAACAACAGACACAGAATATTGCTATAAAGAAATAGGGTTATTGCTGTGCCTAAAGCTGACCACTTGGCTTATAGAAAGAATGTGGGCAAGTTTAAAGAAGCAAGTCCTAGAATACTGTCAACAGGGCTTGATCAGCCATGGTTGTGAGACCTGGGAAGAGAATGCAGCAGACAGGAGTGCAGTGTTCGAATGGGAACGAAGGAGACTGGGTACTGGACTCCAAGTCATTCCTGTTATGTGCTAGAAAAGAGTATTTCTACATTTTTCACATGCCATGAGACTCCATGGGAGAGTAACCCCACGACTCAACAGAGCAAACTGCAACGCAGCCCAGTCTGTGGGCTATGGAAAGGGTTTTGCTCTCTGCTTTTGACCAGGTTGAGCAAAAACAGAAAGATTCACAAAGGTTTGCCAGTGACCAGAAAGGCAGAGTGTTGTTAACTCGGGAGCAGGAAGGCATGGCTGTGAAAGAAATTAGCATCATCAGGTGAAGCCAATCACTCTGCATGGGAAGGATTGAAAGCCTCCTTATGGGCAGTGTTTTAGGGATGAGTGGGGGTGGGCACTCGCCAGAAGCCCAAGGGTATAAAACTATACACTCATTTGAAAGACTTTCCCTACATACAGAGTTGCAGGGCATCATGGTCCAAGGGTCACCTAGGGAGGTGTGGTCTGGGAAAGTTCATCTTCCTAGGAAGCCAAAGGCTAGAATTATGGCTGGTGGGGCGGGGGGAGGGCGCAGGTTATAGCTTGGCCTGGTAAACTAGCCTTTACACTATCAATGTGATGCTGGGTTTGAAGAAAAAACTCCAAGAGTTATAAGGTCTTGGGAACTTTCTCTTTCTCTTCCTCTCTCTATCCCTTCATTTGAGACAGGATCCTGATAGCTCATTACGAACCCCAGGCAGGCCTCGAACTCATGACTTTCTTACTTACAGCTCTTAAATGTTGAGCCAACAGGTGCATTCCACAAAGCTTTTTAAACCCAGATTTCAAAGGAACCTAAGCCAAGAGTAACATGGGTAGAGTTCCTGCAAGCAGCAACCGTCAAGAAGGGATGTGGCGTGAATGCCTGGGTACTGGAGATGCCAGAAACATGGAACAGCTGCCAAGGAAAGCCACTGTCATTAAGAACAGCCACCACAAGCATGTGGGCTACTGCAGGAAGACCACAGGACTAGGGCTGCCCAAACCCTTGGAGCTTATATGCCATTCCCTGCATGTCAGCTTAGAGCTAACGATGGATGTTTGCCCTGCCAGATTTGCATCTTGCTTTGGAGTATTCCTTGCTGTTCTGATATTTTCCCCCTTTGGAATGAGAATGTGTACATTATCCCAGCAGTCTTCCTACTTTTACAGGGACGTCCTTATTTTACAGAGAGTTTGCATTGAATCTCAGGGGAGATACTCAACTTGGAATTTGGAGCAACGGGAGCAAGGCTGCCACTCTTGAGTTGGATTTCATGCATTTTGTACTCTCCAATAGATGAGAACCTTTTACACACAGGGGTAGAATATTGTGTATTGGTCTGAAATGTCCCCATGGGGTCATACATTAAACGCTCAGTTTCCAATGTAAGGATCTTTATAGAGATGAGCATTTGTGTATTGATTATATCATGAAGGTTCTGACTTCAGTGAGGAATCAATCAACTAATGGTTACAAGTGGACGGCATGATTGGGAGGTGATCAAGACTTCTGTACGGCTCAATTGGAGGAGATGCATCACTGTCACTGTAGGTCTGTCTTCGAAGGTTGTGCCTTGTCCCAGGACTCTTTCTGCTGTGGAGTGAGTACATTAACCCTGTAATACCTTCTGGCCATGATGTCCTACTTCACCACATGCCCAGAAATAAGAGATCAAGATGCCTGCTGTCTCTAGACAGTAACCTCTTTTTTTATTATTTTTATTTATTTTTTTATTTTTTTCCCATACATTGTTTTGTTTTATTTTTTCCATTCAAGAACATAATTAAAGAAATAAAATTTTTTTTCCTTTCTTCCCCTTCTCCCGGTCCCCTCCCACTACCCCCCCTCCTCCCTCCCTCTTCTTCCTTGAAAGAGGGCATGGTGCCCTGCCCTGTTGGAAGTCCAAGGCCCACCCCCATCCCTCCTGGCCTAGGAAGGAGTGCATTCAAAAAGACTCAGTTCTCAAAAAGTTAATACATGCAGAAGAGATAGGTCCAGGTGTCATTGTTTGTGGGTTCTCCATCTGCCAACTTTCGCCGCCACATTCAGAGAGTCTGGTTTGATCATATGCTCATTCAGTCCCAGTCCAGGTGGATTGGTGTGCTCCCATTAGTTCAGGCACACTGTCTCAGTAGGTGGACCAGCCCCTCACGGTCC
>PVIU01023637.1:0-27042 GCA_004026605.1 Ondatra zibethicus
GTCTTAAAGTTCCTGTCAAATAGATCTTTCACTTCCTTGGTTAGTGTTACCCCAAGATACTTTATGCTATTTGTGGCTATTGTGAAAGGTGATGTTTCTCTGATTTCCCTCTCTGTTTCATTATCCTTTGTGTATAGGAGGGCTACTGATTTTTTTGAGTTGATTTTGTATCCTGCCACTTCACTGAAGGTATTTATCATTGATGGACTTTCATATATTGAACCATGCCTGCATCTCTGGAATGAATCCTACTTCATCATTGTGGATGATCTTTTTGATGTGTTTTTGGATTCACATTGTATGTATTTTTTTTTAGTATTTTTGCATATATGTTCATAAGAGAAGTCTACAGTTCTCTGTATTTGTTGGGACTTTGTATTGTTTGTGTATCAGCTTAACTGAGCCTCATAAAATGAATTGTTTGATGCTCCTTCTCCTTCTATTTTCCGGAATAATTTGAGGAATTCTGGTGTTAACTCTTCCTCTTCTTTGAAAGTATGGTAGGGTTGATCAGAAAAGTCAGCTAGCCCTAGAGTTTTATTTGCTGGGAGGATTTAATGACTGCTTCTATTTCACCAGGGGTTTTAGGTCTATTTCAATTACTTATCTGATTTTGACTTAACTTTGGTAAGTGCTACCTACCAAGCAAATTATCCATTTCTTTTATATTTCTGATTTTGTGGAGTAGAGATTTTTAAAGTGTGTCTTTATGGATATCTGGATTTCTTCTCTATCTGCTATAACCCCATTTTCACTCCTGATTTTGATAATTTATATGTTTTCTCTCTGACTTTTAGTTAGTTTGGTTAAGTTTGTCTATCTTCTTGATTTTCTCAGAAAACCAACTGTTTCATTGATTCTTTGTATTGTTCTCTTAGTTTATATTTTATTGACTTCAGCCCTTAGTAAGATTATTTCTTGCAGTCTATGTCTCTTGAATATGATTACTTCTTTTTGTTCTAGAGCTTTCTGGTATGTTATTAAGCTGATGTGAGATCTCTCAAATGTCCTTATATGGGCACTTAATGCTATGAACTTTCCCTTTAGCACCACTTTCATTGTGTCCCGTACATTTTATTATGCTGTGTATTAATTTTCCTTGAATTCTATAAAGTCTTTCATTTATTTCTTTTTATCTTGACTTATATTTACATTCAGAACAGAACTGTTCATTTTCCATGACATTGAAATGTTTCTGTTGTTGATATATAGCTTTAATCCATGTTGGTCTTACTGAATGCAGGGCATTATTTCAATTTTCTTGTATCTATTGAGAATTGCTGTGCATAACAGTATGTGACCAATTTTGGAGAAAGTTTCCAGAGGTACAGAGAAGGTATAATATTTTGGGTTTGGTTGAAATGTTCTGTAAATATTAGGGTTTTTTTGATTTATAATATCTATTTCTCTGTTTAGTTTTTGCCTGGATGATCTATCCATTCATGAGAGTGAGATACTGAAGTCTCCCATTGTCAGTTTATGAAGTGAATATGGGATTTAGGCTTTTTGGGTCCATTTACTTCAAATACCTTTTTCTAACCATTTACCCTGAGGTAATGTCTAGTCTTGATGTTAAGGTGTGTTTCTTGGATGCAGCAGAAGAATGGATCCTGGTTTCTCCATACATTTTTAAAAGAATGTCTGTCTTTTTATTAGGGAACTGAGACCATTGATATTGAGAGATATCAGTGACAAATGATTCCTGTGATTTGGTTGTTGTTCTCTTTGGTGGTAGTGGTAGTATATACGTGAATGTGTTTGTTTTGTTCCCATTCTTTTTATTTTGCAATTTTCTCCTCTGTTTTCATGGGTATAGTTAACCTCCTTGAGTCAGAATGTTCTTTCTAGTTTCTTCTGTAGGGCTGAATTTTTAGAGAGATACTGCTTCAGTTTGAATTTTTATGAAATATCTTGTTTTCTCCATCTATGTTGATTTAAAGTTTTGCTTGGTGTAGTAGTGTGAACTGACTTCTGTGGTTTCATAGACACTGCAGCAATGTGCTCAGGCCCTTCTGACTTTTAGTGTCTTCATTGAGAAGTAAGGAATAACTCTAATAGGCTTGTCTTCATATGTTACTTGGTCTTTTTCCCTTGCAGCTTTTTATATTCTTTCATTGTTCTGTATGTTTAAGGTTTTGGTTATTATATGATGAGGGGACTTTGTTCTCTGGTCAAATCTCTTTGGTGTTCTATCTACTTTTCGTAACTTTATAGGCATCTCCTTCCTTAGATTAGGAAAGTTTTCTTATATGATTTTTTTAAAAAAAATTTTCAACAAGTCTTTGACCTTTGAACTGGATTTATTCTCCTTCTATAACAATTATTAAGTTTGGTATTTTCATAGTGTCCCAGATTTCCTAGATGCTTTGTGCAAGAATATTTTTAGATTTAGCATTTTCTTTGACTTATCTATTTCTTCTATCATATTTTTAATGCCTGGGATCCTCTCTTCCATCTCTTGATTTCTGTTGGTCAAAGCTTGCCTTGGTAGTTCCTCTTCAAATTCCTAATTTTTTTATTTCCTTGGTTTGAGTTTTTTCCTAATTAAATTTTGATTTATGTCTTGAACACTTTTATTTCCTTATATTGCTTCGTAATATTTTTCTGAATTTTAAGGGGTTTATTTATTTCCTTTTTAATGACTTTTATCATAATCCTAAAACTGTTTTAGGTCTTTTCCTTCTGCTTCACCTATGTTGGAATAATTGGGGTTTGCTGTGGGGGGATAGCTTGGCTCTAATGGATACATATTGCCTTGACTGTTTGTTGAAGGAGAGAGGGCCTGCTTTTGGTCCTGGCCACCTGGCTAGCTTATACCCAAAATAACCACAAAGAAATTGTGTTAATTACATCACTGCCTGGACCATTAGTTCTAGCCTCTTATTGGCTAACCCTCACATCTTGATTCAACCCATTTCTAATAAACTGTAAATCAACATGAGGTCGTGGCTTCCCAGGAAAGATTCAACATGTCTGACCTGGCAGCTCTCTCTCTCTCTCTCTCTCTCTCTCTCTCTCCCTTCTTCCCAGCATTCAGTTCAGTCTACTTCACCCATCTAAGTTCAGCCCTATCAAAAGGTCAAGGCAGTTTCTTTATTAAACCAATGAAAGCAACACATAGACAGAAGGACCTCCTACGCCAACTGTTATTGTGATTTTAAGCTAGTGTCTTGTCATTGGGTTTAGGGTCTAGGCACTGTTTTCTGGGTTTGTCCTTATTGAGTAAATGTTTTGTTCCTTGGCTTCTGTACTGTAATGGATTTTTGGAGTGTGTCATTGCTATGGTTTTTTTCCCCCTAATTTTCTGACCTGCTTATCTGGTATATTCACAGAGAACACCTGCTAGTTTTGGAGGCTAGGCATACTGACATGAGTTGGGGAAAGTAAGATAGGGGGAGATGGTCCTTATGATCCATTGAGGGTAGAATTAGTGAAAAAACAGAGACCACAACATGTTTCTTGCTATAGAGATAGGTACGAGATAGGAGGGAGGGATTAAATTTCAGGAACAATAGAAGAGGTGTGTGTCTGCCTTCAACCTAGCTGGTGCCTTGGGAGGAGGGACCATTTAGTTATTGGGAGTACCTGCTGGAGTTGGGGTCTGGGACTAAGAAACAATTGAGAGGAGGAAAGTTAGAAGGAGGAAATATGTGTAAACCCAGGAGATGGGAGCAGGAGTTAGGGAAGTGATTCTGTTACATATCAGGACATGAGACTGGGGAATTAGGTCTGGGGGAATAGAAAAAAATAATGTATGTAGTTAGTCTACTTGATTTTATGGCAGGTGTGGCTTGTGGTTCAGCAGGGGGTTGCTGCTAGAGTTGAGGGCTGAGATACAGAGACAAGTGGGTGGAGAGAGGTTAGAAGGGGATGGTCTTTGGGAGCCACAGGAGATGTCTTTCTATGTCCTGCCTAGAATATCTGACAGACTTTTCCATGAACCAGAAGTTTTGGTCTGTCCTACCTTGTCTTGACAAGGTTCAGCAGTCACTTTCTTTTGTATCTTTCTTGTCCAATTTGGACAGCAAACTATCAGCAGTTAAGGCAAGGTAAATTTCTTCTCCCAAATGGCTAGCTTTGCCACATTAAAAGCAAAATCCATATTGAGGTTCCTCACATACCACTGGTTCTCTGAAGTAAATTAATACTTACAGGAACAGATGTAAATCTTACTGTATTAAAAAGCCTAATGTTATTAAAACATATTAAGTGTCATATTCTGTGAGCCTTTTAAATGTTTGAAGATCATCTGACTATCTAAAATATATTTCTGTATGACCTTGAAAACATACTTAATATGACTACAAATTTGATTGTTATAGAAAACTAACTACTAATGTATGTTTCTTAATTATTCTAAATGGTTTATAATAATAGCTTTTATATACTAGAACTTTACATTAAATTTTTAAATGATGTGTGTAGGTACAATACTTTAAACAAGAGTAGAAACATATATATAGCATAGCAAAAATAACCTTAAATTTTTATAAATATAGAAAAATCCATATCATTGTAAAATATTTGAGATAGAAGTTATTCAAAAGTAGACTCAACAATACACCCTTTTATTCTATCATTTTTATACTATATCCTCCCATTTTTCTCTTCAGAAAGTGGTGTAGGAGGTCCTTCTGTCTTTGTGTTGCTTTCATTGTTTAATAAAGAAACTGCTTTGGTCCTGGTAGGGCAGAACGTAGGTAGGCAGAGAAAACAGAACTGAATTCTGGGAGGAAGAAAGCAGAATCAGAATATCACCATGGACCTACTGCCAGAGATAGACATGCTGAGACTTTGCTGGTAGGCCACGACCTCGTGGTGATATAGAGATTAATAGAAATGGGTTAAATCAAGATGTGAGAGTTAGCCAATAAGAAGCTAGAGCTAAGTTAAAAGAACATGAGTCCCACATTCCCAAGTTTTCATGGGAGTGACAGCATGTTTAGGATACTCTGATAAAATTCAGGTAATTGGCAAGTCCTGGGAGAGCTAGCTGTATTATGTTTTTAGCCTCTGTGTGATGGGGGAAATATAGAGTGTATCTGAAATCATAGATGAACAGTCTATAAGGTGGGAACATTGCAATTAGCAGCTTTAAAGTTTTACTTGAATGCAGAATTTCGAGAAAAATGCAATAGGGACATTCTGAGAGACTACATCACCTGGGCTACTTGTCTTTATTAGTATTTGGTCTTTTTTTCTTTCTGAAAACACAAAAAGTTTTAAAGTTAACATATATATTTACTTAAGACAAGTATGGAACATGCAATATACACAAATCAGTAAGAGATCAATATTTGGTTCTATGTTTGATCAGGCAAAAGGAATCTGACAACTTTATAAGCTTGTTTGGACTCTATAATCAAACTTCTATGAATACCATATGAAAGGATGACATGCAAGTCATGAGAACTCCATAGCCAACAAGATTTATCATGTCTCATCTAGTCTCAGATCTGCTCCCATAGTAAAGAGATCAACATACACATCAGCCTTCTTGTACTCTTTGTTGATTTATCTTTTATGTCTTTAGCCACGACTTTTAGGACGTATCTTCCAATAAAATCTGATCATCATATTTTTTTCCCTGTGGATAAAAAGACATGAGTTGTTCCCCAATGCAACATATTTTCTGGCTTCCAATTTGAATTTAAGGTATTTTTAAAATATGTACGATGGTTTAATTTAACAGTTTCCATAATCCAATGTCTCTCACCAGCTATTTTTTGTACATTAACATTTAAAAAATGAAAACTCAACAAAGCATCATATAGGATCCAGATTCATTATGGACTTTCCAACTTTGCATGACTCTATCTTTAAAGACTTTTTTATTATTAAACTATTTACTTTTTCTATGACAGTCTATGCCCATTTTTTCTTTCTTCAGCATATAAGCACATTTTTACATATATTGTACCTTTTTAGAGGTTTTATGTGTCTGGATATGGCTTTATTAAGCACCTACAAAGATTTCTAACTGCATCAGTCAAATTTAAAACTATCATGTCAACCTTCCATGCAGCTCAGTTTAAGGGATGTGTCTGGGGCTGACTCAAGCCCACAGAGAGTAGCTGGTAGCCATGCCTCTTTAGCTGCTGAGCATCAACCTGCCTGAGAGACTACAGCACTAGGAAGCCACATTCAATTAACTGTTCATAATATTTTTTAGTTTTCTCAGGCCCTGTGTTTGGATAGCCAAGGCTCCACATTAGATGCCATATTCTTTTCTTCTCCCACCAGCCCGCTCCCAAATAATGACATGGAGGCTTATTATTAATTATGAAAGCTTAGCCTATAGCTTAGGCTTGTTTTTAACTAGCCCTTATGATTTAAATTAACTCATATTTTTATTAATCTACATTCTACCATGTGGCTTTTACATCTATCCCATTCTGTTTGTCTGACACATTCTGAATCTGGCTGACTTCTCTGCCTCTCTTCTCCCCAGAGTCATCTCTGTCCCTTAACATCCCACCTAACCTTTTTTCGAGCTATTAGCCATTCATATTTTTATTACTCCAATCACAGTAATGAATTATTACACAGTGTACAAATATTCCACAACACTTGTGTTCGGCTGCATTGCTGGGGGTGAAACTGGGAGATGGAGTTTGCAGGAGCATGAGAGAGGAAAAAGTCTAGGAACAGCCTACCATACTATTTGCTTTTCAAAATGTGTTCTCATTCTTTATTTCCCTTCTGTTGTTTCTATATCTCTCATTATCATAATTGCCTCTTCTTTTCCCTTGCTCCTCTTTCACAATATCTCAATTTGACTGTACTCTACTTTCTACTTTTTCATCTTCCTTCACCTTCCTGTCTAGATTGCCTGTGTTTCATTTCTCCTACATGCTCTTTCCACTTCCCTAGTTTTGAATCTTTTCTTCTGACTCCCTATTTGCATATCTTTCTGGTTTCCTTTGCCCTTAATCCCATTCCATACTTTTCACTTTTGCTCTTTTCATCCTCATTCTCTTCTTTGCTCTCCTGTAGACATCTCCTGCAGTCTTTGGTAACATGGCTAGGCTGCAGATCTTCTCCACAGGATTACCATGTGTCTTTTCACCTTCTCATCACCTTTTCTTAATTTTATATTTTCCATATGTTAGTTTTCTTTCCTATCCAACATAATTGAATGATATATTTTTGTCTCTCTTCATTTCGCAGAATATAGACCTACTTGCCTTGCTGTTTTGCTTTCAGAATGTCTCTACCTTTATTGAAAGTGCTTGTGCCTTCCTATCTGATACTGATGAAAATATATGTGTTCCGCCATGCTAGGTTCTTAGAATCAAAACTAGAACTGAAAACAGAATTTATGGAAATGTATTTTCCTCATAGCTTTTCTCATTTATAATGAATACCAAACTTGATAATTAAGCATAATAAAGATAAAGTTAAAAGAACTAAAAATACTTGTGAAGCTGAACGAGTAGTAAAATAATTTTTAGTTCATACATCTAGTCATTTAATCTTAAGCATCTTAAGGAAAGTCACAAAAAAGAAAAGCATTGGTTAGAATTTATAAAGTAGAGTATGGCTATCCTGGAGAAATGAGAGAAAATAATATTTGGATTATATGTATAAATCTTCTGTGAATTTAGCAATTTTAAAGTTCTAGTAGAGAAATTAAATAAGATAATTTATGCTTAGTGTCTTCTCTTAATATAATTTAAGGTACATCTGAGAAAAGAGAGAAACAGTAAAATGTATTTTAACATAGCCCCATTTTATTTTATTTATTTGTTTGAGACAGGTTTCTCTGTGTAATCCTGGCTGTCCTGGAACTTGTTCTGTAGACTAGGCTGGCCTTAAACTCAAAGATCTGCCTTTCTCTGCCTCCCAAGTGCATGCTCTTTTTTTCTTCTGAATTTTTTTTGTGTAAATTCTCATGAATATGAAATTCTACATCAGAGTGATCCACATAGAATTCACCTGCTGTTGTGGTAAAATAACAGTGTTCAAATATTATGAGGAAATTTAATACACATCAATGTATGCATGAAATACTTTTTTCTAATGTTTCAAGTTCACTTTCAATACAAGATATAACATTATATAAATCATCCTTAAAAACACACTAGTCTTTCTAATTCTGACTGGCCATTAAGAAGAAGTGCCATATACAGTTTGTAATGATATTGGATTATCCTTATTGAGCTTTAAGGGAAAATTTAAACCAAGAGGTAATACTCTAGTAAACATATGCATGTCATAGTTAAATTCAAGTGTCAAGTTCCAAATTCACAGAAGAGAGATGCTCAGAATTTCATCATTTGTTTCTTCAACCTCAGTTATAACCTATGTATTTGTTTCAGAGAATCTTTCTAGCATATTATGGATTCACAATATTGTCATATACAGACACTCAACAGAAAAGGTACCACATAATCTTTTCTCTTTGCCAGGCTGCTAACTTGGCACCTATATAAATCCATTTCATTTATCAAGCTGCCAAAGGTAAATTTTGCCAAGATGATCATTTACAAACTTTAATTCACAGTCAAGGAGTATTTATTGTTTCACTATGCTAAGTGTGCTAAACAAAATATTTGATCATATGTGGTATGATTATTTGAAATCAAGGACCTTAGCCTTTAGTAATATTATGTTAAGTATGCAGATAAAGGAAAAGAAGAGGGAGCTGTTCTCCACTTTGTGACAGAGGATGAGGAAAACTGACAAGAGCACTCCAGGAAGATGACAGGTAATGAAAACACGAGAAATGTAACTGAAGGAATGGAAATCTCTCAGTTTGAGTCTGATTGAAATGGAAAAGATATTATACATAACCTAATTAACATAATGCATCCTTAACTGGGCTAAAGGAATGTCTGCATTTTAATGGTTCAGAGGCATGTTGGCTCAATCAGAGTATCCTTGAAGGAAGAAACAAGAACTTCATTTATACATAAACTCATGAACTCTAACAATGTTACTCACAAATTTAAAGAAAAGAAAAATAGACTATTAAATAGTTTGTTGTTATTTTGTACACATGACTATCTCACATTGTATCTAGCTCTACTTACTTTTTTCTATTCATGAGCATTTCCCTAAAATGTGTTATTGAAGACGTTCTTAAGTTTAAATGCCTTTTGGAGTTTATAAATAGTCCAATTTAGATATAAATTGACAGTCCCTTGTCACTTACATGAAATTTTTCAGAAAATAAGTTTTCTGTAAATTCCCTAGATGCCCAGACTACTCTGTCAAAGTTATTAAACTCTTGCAGATTCTGGGTGGCAAGAAAGAACCTCAGGGTTAACGTTTGCAGTTAAGCACTTCTAGCCGTAATTTAAATTCACGCACAGCCCCAATGAAAGGTTATGCACCTTTGGACTTTGTCTTCCATGTATGAGGTTTCAGAATGAATATTCCATGACATAAACACTTTTGTGATGTTTTAGTCCATAATGTTTAATATCAGTAATGAATAATCAGATGTTCAAATAGAACGTCCATTACTAGAAGAGCACCTTTTAAACCAAATTCAACTTCACAGGTTGTTTGTACACTACAGTGTACAACTACAGTGTACAAACATCAACAGTCCTTTCAATGGCAGACATCTCAAATCAATCTACTTTCTAATCACTGGATACATTCCTGGTTTTGGCAATTAATCACTCCCCAGTTGCTGAGCTAGTTCCCACCTACCCCCACAGACTTTTCTTCCTGAAAATATTTTCCAAGATTTGTTTTATGTTTTCTAATATTGGTTTCATAAGATTTTCTATTTTCCTACCTTTTATTCAACTAGCAACTTTTGAAGCCACCATTTTGAAACAAAAGTACTTCTGGCCAAACATGGTGACATATTCCAATAAACTTAGCAATCAAAAAGGTGAGACAGAAGGATAACAGATTCAAGCCAGCCTAGTTTACATACAGTGATCTTAATTCAAAAAAGTTATTTTTTCTGACTTTTGTTTTCTCTTAATATATTGAGTTTAGCTCCTTGCTTTTGTCACCTGTCTTTTCAAAGTTTGATTTTGTATTCTGTCATCACTGTATTCTTCTAATTTAAATTCTAAAACTAAAAATCATTATATAGTCTGTAGACGTAACAAACCAGTTTTTGATTTGACTTAAGACCCACTTTACCAGATGTAGGCCATAACCAACACTGCTGAGGAGACCAACAACATGAGCCTAGATAGCCCAGGGACCTAGGGTAAAACAAAGTACTACTGTTTAAAAAAAGACATAGTATTTTTCTCAGAAACCGCCATACTGATTTCCAAAATGGTTGTACAAGTTTTCATTCCCACCAGCAATGGATGAGTGTTCCCCTTACTCCACATCTTCTCCAGCATAAGCTATCATCGGTGTTTTGGATCTTAGCCCTTTTGACAGGTATAGGATGGTATCTCAGAGTTGTTTTGTTTCCCTGATGGCTAAGGATGTTGAACATTTCCTTAAGAATCTTTCAGCCATTTGAGATTATTCTGTTGAGAATTCCGTTTAGTTCTGTACCCCATTTTTTAATTGGGTTACTTAGAATTTTGATGTCTAATTTCTTGAGTTATTTATATATTTTGTATATCAGTCTTCTGTCTGATGTGGGGTTGGTGAAGATCTTTCCACATTCAGTAGGCTGCCTTTTTGTTTTATTGACTGTGTCCTTTGCTTTACAGAAGCTTCTCAGTTTCACGAGGTCCTGTTTATTTATTGTTGCTCATATTATTTGTGCTACTGGGGTTATATTTAGGAAGTGGTCTCCTGTGTCCATGCATTGAAGACTACATCCCACTTTCCCTTTTATCAGGTTCAATGTGGTCGGATTTATATTGAGGTCTAAAAAATCTAATAAATTAAAAAAAAGACATAGTAATAAAATTACTCGTAACCCATTTTTCTATAATCAAAGACAAGTGCCTTGGCAATCATCATCAGAGAAGCTTCCTCCTGCAGCAGATGGGAGCAAGTACAGAGACCCATATCCAGACATTATGCAGAGACAAAGAGAGACCTTGAAATACTCAGTGTTAAATGGGATGCCTCTATAAAATCGCTCCAATTGGGGTTCTGGGAACCTTGTGAAAGAAGATGAAGAAATAGTGTAAGACCCAGGATAGAGGACACTAAGAAAACAAGGTCCTCTAAGTCAACCATATCAATGCATATATGAACTACAGAGACTGAGGCAGTATGCACAGGACATGCATGTGTCTGCATCAGATTGATTCCTAGAACAGAAAAGAGTAGTGGGCACAGGCCCAAATCCTGAAGCCAGAGGTATCTTGGATTGATAACCACTTGCAAATGAAAATTTATTTTTTTTCATAGGAGCCTCACTGGGAAGACAAACTACTCTTAAAGGTAGGCTTCATACCCAGCAGTAACTAGTTAACAAAAAAACGAACTCAATGCAATTTTTCAGAGGTTCCATGTGTCATAGTGTCATCAAGGTTTTCTCTTTTTTCCTTAATTTTATCTCTTATACAATTTTATTTAATTTTTCCTGCTTTTTTGTACCCTATATGCCCTTTGTGTGTATATTATGGCTTCCAGTTTTGACATTTTATGGAATTTCTGAGTGTGAGAATGCGTTTGTTTCTGTGTCTCTATCTTTTTTTTCCCTGTCTTTTTCGGGAGGTGTGTTTTTCCTTCCATTTGTGTAGTGTTTGTTAGTTGGTCAGTTGCTTGGCTTTTAGAGACAGGGCTTCATTGTGTAACTGGTCTAGCTGTCCTGGAACTAGCTCTTTTAGACCAGATGGCTTCAAACTCACAGAGATCCGACTACGTCTGCCTCCTGAGTGCTGGGATTAAAGGCATGCATCACCACCGACCAGCCCTGTTTGTTTGTTTTATCCTATTCTGATGTGTTTACTTTTAACATACTACATTATATTTTATTTTTATCTTTTAGAAATTTGTTTTCTAATGAGAGAGAGAAAGGAAGTGGATCTGTATTGGAGAGGAGGTAGGGAGAAACTGGGAGGAATAATAGAGGGAGTAAACAATAATCAGGATATATTATAGTGGCATTTCATTTGTATTTTAATAAATAAAGCTTGCCTGAAGATTATAGAATAAAACAGCCCCACTGGTCAGCTATACAGACCAGGCAGTATTGACACACAGCTTTAATCCCATTAACCACACTAGTTTGCCGTAGAAACCAGGCAAGTGCAATTTAAGAGGAGGGCCTGCTTGTTCATCCCAGCCACCAGGCTATCTTAGCCCCGAAATAATCACACAGAAACAGTGTTAATTAAATCACTGCTTGGCCCATTAACTCTAGCTTCTTATCGGCTAACTCTTACATCTTAACCCATTTCTATTAATCTGTATATCACCATGAGGTTGTGGCTTTCCAGCAAAGCTCCAGCATGTCTATCTCCGGTGGCAGATCCATGGCATCTCTAACTCCACCCTTCTTTCTCTCAGCATTCAGTTCAGTCCTCCCTGCCTACCCAAGTCCTGCCCTATCAACAGGCCATGGAAGCTTCTTTATTCATTAATGTTAATGACAGCACACAGAGGGCACTCCCACATCAATGCAAGCCTTTAATCTCAGGCCTAGAGAGGAATATAAAATGGGAGGAGGGAGCTCTTAGATAGTCTCATTCCTATAATTCCTGGAGGCAGGATCGCTATTTTAGACTGAGGTAGAGGTAAGAGTCAGTGGTAGGCTGTTTTGCTTTTCTGACCTTCAGGTTGAATCCCAATATCTGTCTCTGGGTTTTTATTAATTGTGCTATATTTGGCATCCAAAGTTTACAGTATGAATTCACAAAAAAGGCCATTTACCTGAAGCTTTTTAGCCATGGCACAGGCTAGAGCTAGTCCCAAACCTAGCCACCTTGTTTCAGAAGAAAAGCTAGCATCCATATCTCCCATTAGCTCCAGCTTAGCTTCCTCTCAGAAATGACGATTCTGCCTCCAGTAATCCTCAGAAAGAGACTGTGTTTGACAACTGTCTCCTCCTGTCTTATATTCCTCTCAAGAGCTGGTTTTAAAGGCATGCACCACTACTGTGGCTTCTGGGATTAAGGGTGTATGTCACCACTGCCTGGTCTATAAGTTGGACCAGTGGGGCTGTTTGACTCTCTGATCTTCAGATAAGCTTTATTCATTAAAATACAAATGAAATATCATTACATACTGTATGACAAAATCTACTTTGAATAAATAAAATGTCATTATATATTGTACAAATATTTATAATTTAATTAAATAATTTTCAAGGCATTTTCTCCTTAAAATTAATCTAGTCTAAATGATCAGGGAGATTGCTGTGAGATTGTGCATCCTAGCAATATCCAATAGTACCAATAATACCAATAAAGTTTTACTGCCTAAGCATGAGCTGAACGAGGACACCAATAGATGTGCCAAAGTGGATAGAGGAAGCCCACAAGGAATTATAGTCAACTAAGGTTGTTAAGAGTAGGGGAAATAATTTTCCCTAGGGAAGAAGACACCAATTGGTTATCAATTCCAAAATGGTCAGTCTGGAATCATATGAAAAAGTAACATTTTATAGAAGAAGCAGTTTACATTTAGTAATGTATATGCATATACATATACACATATTATAACAATTAATGGAAAAAGAGGTCATGCATTTGAAAAAGAGCAAAGAGGGGTATATTGGGGAGTTTGGAGAAAGGAAAGGGAAGGGAAAGGAAAGGAGAAATGAACAATTATGCTATAATCTCAAAAATAAAATATATATTTTTCAATTCTAAATACTCATTTTTTCAAGCAATTTCCTTAATATATGATTTATTTTGAAAATATAGTTGTAAAATTCTTCTGCATGCATGTGCAAGCATTCCATAAGGATTGAAAGCTAAGTTATTAAAAAGCTTCAGATTTGCTCCTGTTCAGTAGAATTCCTAATATCTTATATAAATTGATTATATCTTCCTGGTTTTAGTATTCTAAAGATCTCCTCAGTCACAACGTCAGAAGGACTACATAGAATGGTCATGGGATAAAATGAATGAAATTGAAAGCCACCTAGGATGACATGTAGCTCACTAAGAAAGTTGCTTCCTTCTCTTCTCCTAATCAATTCTCTGATCCCATAAAGAGTACATGATTTAGCAGAAACTCAGCAGTGTTATATTGTGGAAGGACACAATTGAAATCTGCTACAGATAAACTATGTAATATTAACAAAGTCATCTCCACAATGTGAGAATGTGAGTCCATTAACTGATGATGACAATGGCAATAATTACTATGTTATGATTGTCACTAGAACCAACTCAGATATTATTGAAAACTTATAAGCTAATATTTTAACTAAGCATTGCTGCTATAAGCACAGACTTTCCAAATACTTTGATCATTTGGATATCCCTAGCTCTTGCTTATGGTAGCTTGTCTACATTTATCTCTTCATTTTGTACCAAGGAAATTGGAAGAAGAAAACATATTTTATTCCATGATTACCTCATATATCATGACAGCATTAATGCACCTACCCAATATTCCCCTCACTATACACTGTGAGATTGCAAAGCTCCCCAGCAACAGCCTCGTCTGTCTTCTATTTGTTTTATAGCCTCAGTAGCTTTTCACTATTTTAGGAAATATGCAAGCATATAATCAGCAGAGTGGCAGTAAATTGGAACTTTCTGCTACAGCTGGGGCTTCATCCGCTCTCTTAGTTTTTATTTGCCTAGAAAAGATAGTAAAATTATGCATGCATTTCTAGTGATCATGGTAAATAAAGGATTCGTGTAACTATCAGCAAAATAGAGATCCTGTCTCTGTCTTGGCTAATTCCATTGTCTGATAGAATGAGACACAGTTATAAAGAAAACAGAGAGTAAGCCTGCATTAGACCTCTATTGTGTAATTGAACTAAAGAGTGTCATAATTCTTGAGTTACAAATCAACTGACGCACACATGGTAATTCCTAGAGGAATTTCATAACACTTAGATATTCTAAGATAATTTTGTCATGAATTCGTGACATGACATCTGGAGCTTAGAATACAACATGGTGTAATGGAATTAACACACAACTGCAAGTAAAAGGGAAACAGAATTTCTACTCCTGAATCTCATCTAGTCAATCCGAGTATCATAGGCCATAGGGGTTCTTGAAATTTGTCTTTCAATAAATTCATGTCAGCTCACAACCATACATAACTCCAGTACCACCAAATTTGATACCCCTTTTTGGTCTCTACAGGCACCAGGTGCACATATCTTGAACAAGCATACATGAAGGTAAAACACCCATACAAGCAAAAAAAGACAAATATTTAATAAAAACAAAAAAAGATGATCCCCCAGTAAGCTAGAATAATATGTATATATTTATTTTAGAAAAAGAAGCTAAAGATTCAATAGTGGCATAAAGATTTACATTGCTTATATGTTTCAATCATATCAAATACAGTTTGGAGACTGAGAGAAAATTTAGACATTGGAAAGTTTCTGAAATAGGTATTGGCAGATAATAAGGAATGGGAGAAAATTTGAAAGAAAGATATTAAGGCTTGCTACTATGAAATGTGAGTTGATTCGCATATCACAACTCCTTAAGAGACACCAGTGAATAACACAATTACTGGTAAATTCTCTTTGTCAAGTTCAGATGATGTTAAAAATATGCTTCCATTTTGTAAACACCTTGCAGTTCCATTACATTTGCTGTTACACTAAAGTTAATACATAACCCTAATATCTATTAAGATCATTATTTTAGGCATGTAAGTTGTGTTATGGATGTATTCATTGGATTTGGGAACCCCATAATCAGTTGTTCTCCATTTTGGCCAGTTGTGTTTTTCTGCAATTACCTCCTGTTGCAAAGAAAACCTTTTCTTTTATGAAAGATGAGAGCTGCCTTTATCTGTGGGTTAAAGGATATGTGTGTGTGTGTGTGTATATATATCACCCAGGTGGAGTATTTTAGAGGACACACAGATTTCTTTTAATGATAATCTACCCCATCATTCTTATTGAACCTTTTAACTATGGTCTCCACTCCACCTAAACAACTCAAATAATATATATAAATGCAGTTAGGGTACTGCTCTAAGTTTCATGACCTCACTTGCCCTAGGTAGTTGTCTAGGTTTACAGTATTAAGAATGTTCTTTATTCTTTATAAGAGGCTTGAAGTCCAATTACATTACAGAGCCAGAAGACTAGGCACTCTCCTGTAAGATTGTGCTTCAAAAAAGAAATGACAGAAAAATCTCACCTAGGATGATATTTCCAACAAAATGTTTGCCTAAACAAGACCTGAAATTAACAAAACCAAAAGACCTTCAAAAGTGTAAGGGAGAAATTTAAAGGCACCTCACCACTAGACAAAGATATACAGGCAAGTAAGGAATGCAGAGAAAGAGAGAGAGAATTTTATTCCCAATAGATGAAACCCCTATTTGCTTATCCAATACTAAGTAGTCATCCCTGAAATCATATACATTAAAGCAAGATTAAATGAACTAAGCAGATCATATTTATATGTATATATGTCGTGTTACATATATAATTTATATATCTACAGAAGACAAATTCTATAAAACAATTAAATTATGGGGGTGTGCTTATTTGAATTTTTAAAAATAAAACAAAATGAATCATTTTACAGATGCCTAAATTGAGAATCAAAGAGGCAATAACTTTGCCAAAATAACATAGAATTAAATATTGTTATAGCTGATCCCTATAGCCTCTATGTATCTCACTTTGTTTCTATGGCTTTGAAAGGCAGATATTGAACAATGTTTTTATAAATTTTAAGATGCTTTCAGTTTATTTTTTCCTGCAGTGCTGAAAGAAAATGTGGGATAAGATAGGTATGGAAGAATGGTAAGGAGAAAAGGTGTTTGGAAATAATTAAAAGTCTATGTTTGGTCAAAGGTGTGGTTGAATAATAATTGAAGACTTTTCTGTGGTAAGTGGTGAGGTTGTAATCCAGTATCCAGAGGAAGAAAAGGTGTCATTTTAAGCACTATGTATTTAATGATCACTTGGAATTACAAGTAAGAAATGATGCAGAGGGTCTCTTAAGCATTGTACTTGAATTTAGGAGAGTTTCAAGAACAGGAGTATCAATTTAGATGGGTCTATGGGTTGGAATTATTTTAACTAAAGTTAATGAGGTTACCCAGGTGGAGTATTTTAGAGGACACACAGATTTCTTTTAATGATAATCTACCCCATCATTCTTATTGAACCTTTTAACTATGGTCTCCACTCCACCTAAACAACTCAAATAATATTTATTAGAAGACACATTTATTACCTTTCTGCTAGAATTTTTTTCTATCACTGCTTTAACCACATGCAAGCCTAGGAGCTGACAAAGTGACTAGAATTCATAGAGGTAATTAGTGACTGAGCTGTAAACTGAAATTTGGGTGGTTTGCCTACAGTGCCTTTATGCTTAAGTGCTACAAGGCAGTTCTCCTGACTTGCAAATGAAATGAAATGAAATTGCCTCAAGTGAATGTTTGTTTTCTTTGCAGTTTGGAGATCAACTTATGACACTCCTGAATTCCTCACCTTTCATCTTATTTTATAGTCATTTTTATCACATAGACTACAACACAACCTCAAGTCTGAGCAAAAGAATGAATTGTGAGTTAATTGAGGACACTCTCCAAGAAAATGTAGTACTGGAATTTTCATTTTGCAATACAAACTAGAACTATGTTGTAAAGCAAGGTAATTCCATTACACAGTTTTGCTTTGTGTCTCTTAGTGTAAATATCTAGCTTGAGGTATTTTAAATGAGAAATGACCCATAGGTTTCAGAATTTGAATTCTTAGCCCTCAGTTAGTAACACTGTTTGTGGAGGTTTAGGAAATGTGGTCTTGTTGAAGGAAGCATATCACTAGTCATGGGATTTACATGCTTAAACTTTACCGTACTGACAGGTCTCTGTTTCATGCTTACAGTTGAAGATGTGAGCTTCCTGTTTCTGCCATTATGCCTGACAGTTATGTCCATTACTCTATACTCCTGAAACATGATGAACTCTTATCTCTCTGGAACTGTAAGCATAAATAAATTCTTCCTTCTTTAAGTTGCCTTGGCCATAGGATTTTAGCACAGCAATAGAAAAGCAACTAATATATAGTTCTAGAGGAATGGCTCTCAATCATAGTATCACTCCCTAGGAAATTTTCTTGAAGTACCAGTGCCAAGACTAGCCCAGAGAGTAATTATATGAAAACCTTTCAGTGCCATAAACAGTCATAGGTATGTCTGATGCCCCCATAACTTTTTTTAAAAAATTATGTGTATAGATTGTTTGCATGTATATATGTCTGTGCGTCACTGTGTGCTTGGTCTAGTGGAGGCCAGAAGATGTCATCTGATTTCTCTGAGCTGCCATGTGGGTGCAGGGAATCAAAGATGTTCCTCTGGAAAAGCAACCACTACTCTTAACTTCTGAGAGATCTCTCCATCCCACTGAGATTTCAATGTGAAACATGAGATTAGAATCAATTGTGGGTATCAAGCCATGAATTTATTTGACATGTCTAATGAACATTTACTGTCAAACTTCAAGAGATAATATAGAAACCACATTTTAAAACCCTCACTTTGGCATCCCTGGTAAGAAGAGTTGAAACTTTATTTGCCCTAAAAGAGAGAGAAACAAATAAATACAATATTTGATTCGTAAACACTAAATATTGCTACACAGTTTCATAAAGAAACCTTGTGCAACTAGAAAATTACCAACTATAAAATTAGACTCTTCAATCCTCAGAGCAAATGGAATCTGAGTCCCTAAGTGGAATAGTGTTGATCCATAATGACTGTTATTGGTTTCATCTTTATACTACAAAATATTTCACTAGCACTAGTTATTAGGTCTTAACAATGCAGTCTGTCTCCATGGCTCTTTTTAACTTCATGTGTTATTTATTTTATAGCTATCATCTGTGATATGACTGTGACAGGTGGTACTTATGGCACCATGATAAGCACATTTGCTATCTCAAGGCCTAGTGGCTGATTTATTTAGAGGTCTCTTTCTGAAATTAAATTCTTTTCGAATTGCTATAGAGCCAGATTTACTTTACTGAAAAAAGACTAACATTGTCTGTCTCAGTTTAATCCATCCCTAAAACCAAGACAATTTCTTAAATATGTAAATATCCCAAGATAGTAGAGGGATTAAGCCAGCTAAAGATTGCCTGATGAAAATTTCTCCTACTCTTGATGATCTTTTTTTCTGAATGATACAGAAAATTTTAACCAGTAAGCTGAATTTTTGATTCTTCTTTGCATCCTGGGTAGTCGCTTAAATTTTTGGACTTCAAAAACTTGTTCCACAAATGGGGCTACTGAGCCTTACACTGATATGGGATGTCCTTCTGTATATGTGTTGCTTTTATTGACTAATGAATATAGTAGCTTTTGCCTATGGCAGGGCAGAATATAGCCAGGCTGGAAGAGATATATAGAGAGTAGGTGGAGTCAGAGAGATGCCATATAGCTGCCAAAGGAAACAGACACCGGATCCTTACCAGCAAGCCACAGCCACATGCTGGTACACAGATTAATAGAAATGGGTTAATTTAAGATGTAAGAGTTAGTTAATAAGAAGCCTGAGATAACAGGCCAAGCAGTGTTGTAATTAATATAGTTTTTGTGTGATTATTCATGTCTGGGTGGCCGGGAGCAAATGAGCAGTCTCTGCTTACACTAAACTGAATGCTTATTTGAAAATTAAAGATCATTAACATTCAGGAAAATGTCTAACTTATGCCAAGTATGAAATAATTTTATTATTCACCAGCTCATAAATTCATTTAATCAGCAGTTTTTTTGAGAAATTTTTGTATCTCTGGCCAGCAACTAAATCAAACAAAACCAAACAAAAAAGCAAATGTCCTTCAAGATAAAACCTTAGAGGGAAGTTCACTGTATAGAGTATTCTAAATTAAAGTGAAATATTTCATACTGAAGGAAATAGAGAACTCAAAGACTTCAGGGAGTCCCTGACCAGATACCCTAGTCCCCTCCTTATTGAAGCATTTATAAGCAGTAAAGTATGCTGCAGGACATTCCCACACAAGTCAGCTCACTGCAAGAAGCAAAGAACAGCTGAGTTACCTCATAGAGACAAATACTAGCTGAGAAAAAGAACAAGGTACTGGGAGGAGGCTAAGACCACTTAATTTACTTAGAAGAGATACTCTCCAATCCATTGTACTGCCTACAAGTTGAGCACTGAGCTCCCGGATTGCAGCTTTAGTGAGCTGTCACCAAGTATGAGGTGACTTTCTGGAGGTCAAGTACTTTTAAGTCACTTATGCTCCTGTAACCCTTCTTCCATACTATGGTGAAACAACTCCAAAGGAACTTATTGTTTCACCAAGTTGAACATTGGAAGTATCCTTTCTTTGGTTATGTATCTAGAATCAGTAGACACTTGCTCACCTCTCACTAGGAATAGCATCACACAATAGGGAGTAAGCCCAGTTTTCACTAGAAGAATAATTGAGGCAGAATAAACTAGACATCAGTTGCATGGCTTCCACATCAATGTCATGTGTTTCAATGAATAAAAGTGTTGCTGTGGCTGCCTATTATTAAAACAAACAATATAGACAACACATTACCAACTACTTATGTTCATATTCTAACAAAACTACTTGGAAACACTTCAATTTTAATTTTGTGCAATTTTCTTTAATTATTTTATTTTGTGTATATGAATGTTTTGCCTGCATGTATGTATGTGTACCATGTGTGTGTCTGGTTTGGACAGTGGTCAGAATCAAAAATCAGATCTTGTGGCAAGAGAATTTTGGATGATTGTAAGCCATCATGTGGGTGTGTTTAGGATGCAGGTCCTCTACAAGATGGCCAAATGATCTTGAACACTGAACCATCTCTCCAAATCTTGAATTTTATACAATTTTCACATACTTAAATCTTTAAGATTTTCAAATATTATGTTTTATAAACTTTTTTAGTTAATAAAAGTCATGTGTAAGCAGATAATAAACTAGAATAGGTTCATGGAGCACACTCTACTGCTGTTTCTATAAGATGGCAGTAGTGGAGGTCACAACATATGTTTGATGGCTACTTTCAGTAATCTCAGGCATATGCTTATCTTCTTAAAATTGTCAAAAATAATCTAATATGAAAATAGTATTCTCAATGTCATGGATTATTCTGTGATTTGTTCCTACACAGCACATTTCCAAATACTTTTGTCTAAAAATTGTTCAAAACATCCTCTAAAAATCCCCACTCCATTTACTATATGCCATTTTTCATTATTACTGTGTAATTTTGTTGCCTTTGGTGATGGTGGTGGGATTTGAAATTCATTAAACAATGAATCTATAGTGTATTGTCTATCAACAAGAAAAGTTAAAGCCATGATAGTATTCATTTGCTGGTTTGTTTTGTGGTCCTGGAGGTGGAATACAGGGCATTCATCATGTTGGTAAAGGATTCTACCACTGAACTACATGCCCAACTTTTCTCTAGGGTGGTTTTTGTATTAGATTTTTATAAATATGCTTTTTAAAATATAAAGTCCATATATACATTAAACAAATCCACTATCATGAGGTTAGTGATACCATAATATAAAGCAAATTAAGAGTAATATAAAAAACCCTCACAAATATAGCTAAACTCCATTAATGTTCATAGAAGCATATGATTTACATCACTGGAAGTAATCTAAACATATCTTGACAGCTCTACTACTGTCATCCTTAGGTCCTCCTTTGTCTGAATAATAATGACAATAAATTATTATAGTAATAATAATAATAGTAATCTTACTCATCCACGTAATTTGGTTTGTTTCCCATTAAATCCACACATCTATAATATCAGCAGTTTGCTAGAATGGTATCTTTAAAAGTATTCTAATCTTGTCTACTTTTTCTGTTTCTTTTAAAAATAAAAATCTTTGAAACTGGTTGTTCAGGTTCTCTGTCTTTAATTCTGTGCTTCTTATCAGCCTAAACTTATCGCTTTCTCCATAAAATCAATCTTTCACTATCATCTAAACAAGTATCTCACCTTCGAAGTTCATTTTCTGTAATGAAGATATCTGGAAATAATTATTAATTGAAAAAATATATGAAGAATTCATAGACCTCTTTAATGCAAAAGTATCTTACTGATGCAGGGAAGCAATCTAGTTAATCATTTTATGTTATTTAGTGCTTATTTCAAATAAACTGGAACAAAACATGTCAGAAAGGTGGAAGCAGGAGATGGGAGAAAGAACTGGAGGGAAGGTCAACCAAAACAAATAAAGAAACAGAGTTTTTTGTTAGATAATTAAAATATTTAAATAAAAATTAAAAAAGAAATATGCTCCTTGAGCTTTGGAAGTAGTAGTAATATATATATTTCATTTAGGACTAATCATTCTGTTGTATTATGTTTTCTACACCTTGACTAGTTGTGGGTCTTTATGTTAATTTTGATCTACTACAAAAAGAAGCTTCTGTTACAAAGATTGGAAGATGTACTGATGTATGATTATAGCAATAAATCATAGGAGTCTGTTTAATAATGTGTCTATTCTTCAGAATAAGAGTAGTAGACTGTACCCTAGGAATTATGACCTGTCTAGTTACAGGATCTTGACTACAATAACAGTATCAGTATAGGTTTCATCTCATAGAGATCACTTTAAATACAATCAGAAAGTGGATAACTCCCATAGTACTAAGGCCACTATTGGACTACTAGATATCTTTTACTAGGACAATTATTATTGAAGTTTGCATGAAACAAGCTTGATATGACTGGTAATAATTTTATCTTTCAATAGTGTGCACAGCAACTTCCACTACTATGAAAACTAACTAGTTAGGATTGTGCTTCTAAGTTAGTTCCAGATTGACTTTTCCATGATCTGTGATTCAAAGATGTAGTCTCTATAAATAGGATCTTAACCATCAATTTCTGGAGGGTAACTGAAAGTATTGGCATTAAACCAAAATGTTTGGGATCTATGGTATATCATTGGCCAACAATAGCAAAGGAATTAATTCATTTCTTCTAACAGACTTTTTCTTTGATAGCTTGTGGTGTCTAGGAGTATTCTCTCATGACCATTATAAGGTAATGCTATTTAATTTTTTCCTATTTGCATATGCATATATTTTAAGAAACTTCTACAATAGTCCTTACCAAAAAGTCGTTACTGTAAGTTATCCAAAGATTCTGAGAGCCAAGAGTGGTGGATTACTACAAGAAAATATTAATTTCACACCTAATAGGACAGTTGAATATATGAATTCACTGTGGTTGTAACAGCATGCACAGGAAATGCACTTGATAAAGTCAGAGAATATCTTAACCTGGAGAGAGAAGATAGGCATGAAGTCGCACCTTTAGCTGGGGAGTTATTGGTAATTGATAGCTTATGGGAAAGGGGGAATTTGTTTTCTTTTAAAATGTAGCTCCTGATAAATCAACCACATTCCAGTGGAAGACCACATATAAAGGAATATATGGGCAGCACAAATTGAAGTATTTAAAAATTAAAGACACAAAGTTGGTTGAATAGGGTATAGCAGTAAATCTGGGAAGAACTGGAGGAGGAGAGGTTAATATAATTACAATATATTGTATGGAATTATCTAAGAGTTAATAATTTTGTACAATAATCCTAAATCCTAAATTAACTCAAGGTTCCAAGAAAGATGGGGAATATTCAAAGGATTGAGACATCGTATACACCAAGAAATTGGGACAGTAAAATTGTTTAGCAAAGACATTTAAGGATGCAAAATAAAGCTAGTTTCGTGTCAAATTCAATTAATTAATAAAATATAATCAACAGAAAGTTAGAGCATTGGTATAATTAATAGTAAAGTCTGCTTCAGTTTTTTAGTCTGGTCTGTTTGTGGGACCCATGGCAGTGAAATCATGATTTATTATCTCTGGTGCATGAGCTGGCTTTTAGAGCCCATTCCATATGGTAGGATACCTTGCTCAACTTGATGAACGGGGGAGGGACTTGGTCCTACCCCATCTGAGTGTACCAGGCTTTGCTGACTCCCCATGGTGACTTACATTTTCTGGGGAATAGATGGGGCTGAGTTGGGTGGACCTGCACCGGGGGAGCAGGATGATGGGAGGAAGGGGAAACAGTAGTTGGTATGCAAAATGGAAAAAAAAATTAAAAATAGTGAAGTTTTTCATGGCAGTGTGAGGGACGATAGGGAAAGAAAATATTTTCTCCTATTTCTCTTTCCCTACTACTGAGAGTTTGTCTCAAGGAAATTGACTCTTCTATAATCTCACAATTCATCATCCCTGAACTTCAACAACTCTAGAAAACATATCCCTTATGTATGATGGAGGAATTTTATTGAAATCTTATATTTGAGGGAAAATCCAGGAACTCTAATCATGTTGTTCACTGCTATGGACACTTTATGGTAGCCTTGAGGTAGACCCTAACACTTCCTAGCAAATGCCTAATTTTATCCATTGGTATCACATTGAAGGCTTGAATGAGTTTGGCTGGCAGTAGAAGCAGCTAAGATAAAGCAAGAATTGTCACTCACACTTAGTTGCTCCCTTACTAGAAATAAATAATTAGGCTGGTACAAGAGAAACCTTTTTGACTGAAGGGCTGCATTTTATAACAACGATATATTAGCTTCCACAGTAGTAGATTATGCTATAACTTTTATGAAAGGTCTGTAGTCTTATCTGTCCTTCTTTTTACTAGCTGCTGGACCCTGCCCTCGCATCTCTCACCCCACTTAACCCTCCTTGTTCCATTATTTCTCTTTAGCCTTTTATACCACATTGTTGTTATGTGCCTTGGTACCTTTTCTCAGTGCAGCATTTTCATCTTGCTTCTTCTACATCTGGCTGGAGACTGTAGACTGAGGCTTTCCTTTTCCCAGAATTCTCCTAGTCTGGTCGTCCAGTCTATACTTCCTGCCTGGGTATCAGCCAATAACATTTTATTAAACCAATTCAAGTGACAAATCTTTACAAGGTACAAGAGCGTTATCCCATAGCACTGTGGAAATGTAGTGGCATTTCAATAAATAAAACTTGCCTTATGGTCAGAGAATAAAATAGCCCTACTTAGACTTATAGACTTATAGACTAGGCAGTGGTAATACTCCTTTAGTCCCAGTAGCCACACTAGTTGCCATGGAAACCGGGCAGTGCATGCCTTTAATCACGGTGGTACATGCTTTTAATCTCAAAACTAGAGAGGATTATAAAATGAGAGGAGACAGCTCTCAGTCACAGTCTCATTTTGAGATTCCTGTAGACAAGGTCATCATTTCAGACTGAGGTAGAGGTAAGAGTCAGTAGCTAGCTGCTTTGCTTTTTGGATCCTCAGATTAACCCCAATTTTTCTCTCGGAGTTTTTATTAATCATTCATTATTTCAGCTTTTAGAAGAATTGCCACATTGATTTCCATAGTAGCTATATCAGTTTACCTTCACACCAGAAGTGAATGTTAACCTTTTCCACATCCATGCCAGAATTCATCACCATTTCTTTTAAATCTTAAACATTTTGACTAGGGTAAGATAAAATCTCAAAGTAGTTTTAATCTGAATTTCCTTAATGACCAAGGATGTTGAAAGTATCTTTAAATGTTTCTCAGTCATCTGAATTTCAGCTTATGAGAACTCTGTTTAATTCCATGCCCCATTTTTCAATTTTATATTGCTGCTGTTGTTTGCTTGCTTGTTTCCTTGCTTGCTGTTTAGTTTTTGAGTTCTATGTACATTGCAGATATGGGGTGGCAATTCCCTTTCTACAAACCATAGGGTAACAAGGAAAAAATGCATTGCTAGGAATGGACTAAATCTTTTGGAGTTGTTGACCAATGAAGTTCCCTGTATGCCACATAATGCCCCCCCCCCAATTCTTAACCCCCAGAATTTGACATTAAGGCACTATTATTGAAGATGCCACCTTCAGCTAGCTTCAATGTATATTTTTGGTGTATCTGTTGGGTACAGATTTGTAAAGAGCAAAATTCTTGGATTCTAATTATCTCAGAAGGTAATGCCATTTCTTTAATAATAAATCATAGGTATGCTCAAGTTACAGTTTTTAAGCTTCACTGTTTGATTTTTTTTTTTTTTAGGATTTTCACTCTTCTGTGTTCTGGCATCATCATCTAGATAGTAGACAAATGGTTACATTACTTCTGGTGCCACATACAACAGTTGCATAATACAAATGTAAAATAGGGAATTACATACACTGCAATATAGACTAACAGAAAGAGAAAAAATTGAGTCTCATTACCTCCACTTCTAAGTAGACTGATACTCCATCAGATATACATTGACCATGATGAAGTTACAAAATGTATCATATGATTTGGAAATGCCTATCTAAACACAATGAAAGTTTTCTTAGAAAGAAAAAGCTGTGGGAAATATTTGAATAGGCATCTGAGATGTCAATAACATCATATAAGAAAGCTTGAATCCTCAGTCTTCTGTTGCCTAACTGATGAGACTGAAATAAATTCAAACAAAGGTGATCAAGTTATCATCAAACTTAGGGATTTTTGTTTGTTTGTTTGTTTTTGTCCTAAACTCATACATGCATCTTAACTCTTGACTGATGTGTAATAATAGAAAGATCCATCTGTTTCAAACTGCCAATGAATAGAAGAGAAGAAAAAAATGATGAACAACACCTCTTTTTACTTCATTCAACACAAATTCTATAGGCCTTTGGACAAAGCATGCATCTCTTACTCATCATCAAAAGTGATTGTTCAGTACCTTTGAAATAGTTGATTTTTTTAAAGCTCTGAATGTATTATTCCAGTCACCCAAATCATCACCTTTTATTAATTTAATCTTTTTTTCATATTCTTTTATATTTTTTCATTCAAAAATAATTCACCTTTCCTCCCCGTCTCCCAGTACCCCCCCCACCTCCCACCCCTCCTCCCTCCCCCTGCTTCCTTAAAAGAGGGCATGGTACCCTGCCCTGTGGGAAGTCCAAAGTCCTCCCCCTCCATCCCGACCTAGGAAGGTGTGTATCCAAATAGACTAGGTTCCCAAAAAGATAATACATGCAGAAGAGATAGGTCCTAGT
>PVIU01023638.1:0-27034 GCA_004026605.1 Ondatra zibethicus
GGGGTGGGCCTTGGACTTCCAACAGGGCAGGGCACCATGCCCTCTTTCAAGGAAGAAGGGGGAGGGAGGAGGGGTGGGGGGGTAGTGGGAGGGGACCGGGAGAAGGGGAAGAAAGGAAAAAAAAATTTATTTCTTTAATTATGTTCTTGAATGGAAAAAATAAAACAAAACAATGTATGGAAAAAATAAATAAATAAATTTAAAAATAAATAAATAAATAAAAATTGTTAAATTGTTTTCAATGGTGAAAGTGAGGCACAAATACACCAAAGTGCATATAAGAACCTTAGAGTACAACTTATGAAATTCAGTTCTCATTCCTACAAAATAAATACAAGCAATTCAAACAATAGTGCTATGTTTAAAATTAGATGTCTTTACTCACTCAGCTACTTCACTTATTCTCGTACTGTAATGTTGACTGGTTTGATTTGTTGATATCTTGTGCTGGTAACTATAGCTGCTAAGAGTTCATATGTGTAGTAGCTATGGCACGTCCTAAGACAACATTTCATGGCTACCCACTCCATATTCTGGTTCTTAAATTTGATCCCATCTTTTTTGTGAAGGTCCCTGAGTTTTGGGTCCAAAGTAGATACAGATGACTTATATGTGGATGAGTACTCAGTCTTCCATTCTTAACACCTTGACCAGGTATCAATTTCTACATTAATTATTATCGCACACAGAAGTTCTTGTGATTATGGCTGAGAGCAAGACTAATATATTGCTATAAAAATAAATATTTATGATGAAAATTGACAGCATTACTATTAGGAGTACAACTAGGGAATGGTCTACTAGGGTCTATGTTATCCCAAGCCATGGGCTTTTGAACATTTTTACCTGGGATGAACATTTACAGTGAATCAATCAATGAGTATAAGTAGAAAGCAGTTGATCATCACATAACTGTCAAGCAATAGTAGGTGTATCTCATTGGAAGGCTGTTATTGAAGACTGCAAGATCTGGTACTTTAAAAGATCATTGATGTTCTTTCTCCTCATGCAAACTTCATAATACCTTACTACCCTAGTAAAGCTAGCCTAAAGAAAAATTTCCTATTCTGTTTTTGGTTTGTTTTTCTATGGTGCATAAATAAAGTCCTAGATCACTATAATAACAACTTTAATGTTTTATTTTTATCTCAGTTAGAATGACTATGAACAAGAAAATAAATGATATCAAACAAATGCTTGGATGTGGAGAAAGGAGATCCTCCTTCACTGTTGATGACAATGTATGCTAATGCCCTAACTTTGGAAATTTTATCAAAAATACTAAATGAAACTATGTTGTACCCTCCAAGTATATACTCAAGTGATTCTACATATTACTATAGAGACACTTGCACATCATTTTTTATTATTATTCTCTCACAGCAACTGGAAAATGGAATCAACCTAGATTTCTAACAGAGGACAATAGATAAAGTAAAGGTGGGACACATAGACGATGGGATATTACTCAGTGGTAAAATATGAATCATGAACTCTAAAAGTGAGAGAATGAAACTGGGAAAAATATGCTGAGTGAGGTCATCCAGGTCCATGAAGACAAATGCTTCATGTTTTCTCTTATTTGTGCTTCTAAGATTTGAATACTTGCTTCTTGGGTTTAATTTGTAGAATTCAAGAATTCAAGTGACTAGAAATGGGTCATTAGGGCCTGAGGATAGGTAAAAAAAAAAAAAAAAAAAAAAAAAAAAAAAAAAAAAAAAAAAAAAAAAAAAAAAAAAAAAAAAAAAAAAAAAAAAAAAAAAAAAACAGGACAAAATTAATCCAAAGGAGGAACCCGGGAGAAAGAAAGTCTCAATCATAAAGCAGTGTTTGGACTTTGAGAAACCAGGAATTGGTTTAAGGCAATCCAAAATTAGAGATGATAAGAAAGCTATGTGTAAATATAGAGTCTAGCAGAAGAAGTAAAAAAATAAAGGTATAGGTAACATGGAGTATGTCTTGCATGAGAAAACAAAATGAGATTGCTTATATAGTAAAGTTAAGTGCACTGTGGGAAAAAAAGAAAAACAAATTACATTTGTTTATTTTATAAAAAAGATGGAAATAATGAACAGTTAATAGTTCACTTGTTCTATATTTGTAGTCTTCTTTGGTTGACAATAGTTTTGTATTTAGAAAATAATGTGATGATAGAGAATTTATATCAAAAATAATAAATTTAAGAAATCTGTAGGCAAACCATGTTATATATACACAAGACCTGTAGTTTCGTTATTAGTGCTGTCTCAGTGGTTTGGTCTCACCTTGATCTATGCTTATCTGGGTTATTGTTATTAGTGCTGTCTCAGTGGTCTGGTCTCATCTTGATCTATGCTTATCTGGGTTATTGTAGAAAGCACTAGGATGAGCTCTGAATTTTATTTTAACCTGTGAGCCTTAAAACAGAGGTACCTGCTAGGGCAGACAGTGCTGCTTTCCAAAGACATGAGTTATCATTTGATCATCTCAGTGCCAAGTTAGGACATCTGTCTATGAGATTTTCTACCTGTCAGACAGTGAGGTAACATCACTGTCTTTAGCTGACCACAATAACTCAATAGTTAGACTTTATTTATAGGAACAACTAAAACTTCAATAGGTTGTAGGGTCCAGAGCAGATGGATGTCTTAAGGAAAGCATCTTCCAGACATAACAATACTGATACACACATGAACCTACAGGGATTGTGAGAGCACACACAATGCTTTCAATGATTCATTCCAAATGGTTTACATTCTTTTTTTTACAGTCCAGCATTTTGAATTTTAATTCTTTAATAAAAACTTTTATTTAAAAAACTTCAATAAAACTTCGACTCAAGAGTATAACACGTATTTATGACATTGAAGTCTTTTTTTAGAATCAGTTTCTTTTTTTCCACATTTAAATTTTTATTATTGCATTATAAATAGTACCATTCAAAATTTCCACCTCCTCCGCTCCTCCCATTTCCCTCCCGCTTCCCCACTCCCCCTCCCCTTTTCCCCTCCAGTCCTAAGAGAGGGCAGGTTACCCTCTCGCCTCCATCCAGGCCAAGGAAGGTGTGAATCCAAACTGACTAGGATCCCAAAAAGCCAGTACATGCAGTAGAATCAAATCCCAGTGCCATTATCATTGGCTTCTCAGTCAGTCCCCATTGTCAGTCATATTCAGAGAATCTTTTTCGATCACATGCTCATTCAGTCATTTTAGGACTGGCAAGATACTTGGCTCTAGAGGAGATCCCAGGTGTCCACAGGGATGTCCCCAGCTAGGTCCTTGGGCAGCAGAGGAGAAGGTGCCGGAACTATCATTGTCCCATAGTCACACTGATGAATATCTTGATCACATCCATTTGTTCGATGGATGGAGATAGAGACAGAGACCCACATTCACACCAGAGCAATGGATTGAGCTCCCAAGGTCCAGTCGAAGAGCAGAAGAATCTTCATCCAGCGACGGATGGAGATAGAGACAGAGACCCACGTTTGAACACTGAACTGAGCTCCCAAGGCTCAGTTGAAGAGCAGAAGGAGGGAGAAGATGAACACAGAAGTCAGAACCGCAAGGGATTCGTCCACCCATTGAGATGGTGTGCCTGATCTAGTGGGAGCTCACCAAATGGTTTTCCAGTGATGAAAGAGAGAGACACAGACACAGGCTCTCAACTCAAAGTAAGAAGTTTAAGCCATTGACCCTTGCTTGCAGTGGAAGAATTAGCTTTCTGTAATGGAGTCTCATGGTATTTTAACCACACTTAAGGGTGAATCCATGCCCAGCAGTAGATGGCCAACACAAAATGACATCAGTTGTGTATTTTTAGATATTTTCTTTCATGTCAATTTTGGTGCATTTCTTTTCAGCTCTTAGGTTTTTGCTTAATATTGTGGTTCTAGGGTTGAAATTTTTAAGAATTTTTGATTTGGTTTGGTTTGGTTTTGCTCTCTCTCTCTTTTTTCTCTCTCTGTCTATGTGTGTATGTTTCTATGATTTTTGTATTGTGTCAATCCTACTTTTTAATTTTTTTGTTTTGTTTTCCTTATGTGTTTGCTTTCTACAAAGAGAAAGAGCTAATGGTGGGGAGGTAGAAAAGATTTAGATTAAGACTCAGTAATTAGAATATATTGTATGAAAAATTATTTTAAATTATATAAAAAGCAAATGAAAACTGAGGAAATTAACAAGAAATTTTAAACCTGTGAAAAATTTAATAAAGAATCTTTACTGTGCTTAAGCATGGAAACATCACATGTCAATCACAGCAGGTGCAGTTCATCAGCTATTTGATTTAAGTAGGATTTTTTACAGAGGATACAGAATCACCTCCACACACACCAACATCATGTTTCTACTAGAGATTCTTGGCACCATTGTGCCCCCTTCTGGTTCTAAGATGCCCTGCAGGTTGGTTTGCCAAGGCTTACACTAAAGTTGCACAGTCTCCCTTGGGCAGCAACATATCCCTGAAACTTCAGTGCTCACAGAGCTCAGCTGCAGGGTGAAATATCTCTGATTTCTAGGAGATGCTGACTGGATATTTCAGAGACTGGTTTTAAACTATGCCTTTATGTTCGTCAATGTCCCTCTCAATGCCAGGCTCCTCTTCGGTGGATCCAACTCTAGCAGTTCCTGCTTGTAATACAAAACAAAAGGACAGAACTGCATCTTTGCAGCTTTCATCTGGCTGCAGCTGGAAGAGAAGCTCAGTTAATCTTGATCTCAGTTGTAGTCTCCCATGTCTCCATGTATGGACTCCTGAGACACTCAGATACAGGATTCAAAAGAAAGAGAAGGCAAAATTGTGGTACTCACAGACCAGTTAACAACTCAAGAAAAATACTTTCACATTGAGGAGATAATAGTTAGGCCAGTTTGAACTGTGGGTTATATATATGTGGTTACATTTCAAATTTATGCTACAGAACACCAAGCTATTCATGCATGTTTTGTTCTAACTTCATTTGTGTCTAACATTGCAGGAGATAAGCAACTTTAATCAGTCAGTTGCATGTCTTCTCTTCTATCACTATTTATAATTGGCATCATGCATTGGTTCTTTCAGGTCTAAAGGCACCATCCTCAGGGCAACACATCATTATAAAAGTACAGTTCTCCTTATAATTCAGTATGCTGAATGAACTTAAGTTGGCATTTCATTTGTTGTCAGGTCTAAGTGGTGTTTATAAGACTCTTTTTCATAGTCTAGCTTGGTGGGATACTGATGACTATCATGTGTGACAATGTACAAGAGTCTCTGTCTCCTTAATCCATATGGGTTTACAGAGACATTCTCATCCTATAAAAATATATTCACAGATTTCTGGAACCTGATATTGTTGAGAGATGGTATGAGAATCTGCTCCTAACATAAGCAAATGTGAGTATTGCCATATGTGCTGATCTGATGCAATGTTGTTGAAATATGCAAGAGTTTCCAAAAGTGCATGCACACATTTGGAGGCAGAGGGTGCTCTTTTGTGTCCCAGTCAGTCAGACCTGAATAATCACACAGAAACTATACTAATAACAACACTGTTTGATCAATGACTCGGGCATATTTCTCCCTAACCCTTATATCATGAATTATCCCATTTCTATTCATCTCTGCATTATCACAATGTTGTGGCTTACCAGATAAGTTTCTGGCTGGCGTATTTCTATATTGGCAGCTACATGGCATCTCTTTGACTCTGCCTATTCTCAATATATATCTCTTCCAGCTGGGCTATGTTCTGCCCTGTAATAGACTGAAAATTTTCCTTATTAAACAATGGTAATAAAACATATTCATAGCACACAGAAAGGAATCCCACACCATCTCCTCTTTTCTGACCAAAAGAAATGTTTTAATTTTAAAATAATTAAATTACATATACAAAACAGTTATCAAGCATAAATTATAGTTGCAATATTTCTTTGTGAGTCTAAAGTTTTACATTTATCTTTTATCATAACTAAGAAAATCATTATTTATAACTATTTCACTGCAAATCTATGAAAGACACCAGAAGGATATAATATTACCTATGTAAACAGGAAGTGCATTTAGGCAACTTCCAAAGATCTAGATTTAACAGAGAAATCTCACTGCCTGGACAGTCACCCAAAGTTCTTTTGTAACATTAGGGTATCCATCTTCATCCTACAGGCCCATAGTATCCAGCAGACTTTTCCATGAGGCAGGAAATTTTAAGATCTTTTCTGCCTTATAATGGCAAAGTCCACCAGTTGGTTTCTTCTGTGTCCTGCAGAATGTCTAACATACTCTTTGATGAAATAAGAACCATGAAGGACTGTCCCAATGTATTGCCCATGTAGTTGCATGCATATTCAGCAAATAACATTCATATTTGTCATAGAGGGGGAACATTTGCTAGAGGAGCAGGAAATGTTATTGTTTTCACGTAAAGAATCTTCTTATTGTATCGAAACCTTAAGATTACCAAGTACAGTATGTCTCCATGCTGATTGTTGTTCACCCATTTATCCAAAGACCCAAGCTCTATGGAAGTCTGACAACCAGATATTCAATGACTGTGAGAGATGGTGCTGAATCAGTGTAGGTACAAGATCTGTAAAGACTTCAGAGTGTAGGTCAGAGGAATGAGAGTGGGAAGGCAGTAAATATGAAACTAGAGGTAATGCATAGTATCAGAACCTATTCACAATTAACATGTACATATATTGTGTCAATAAATTAGTTGGGGAAAATTAATTCAAAAGTACTGTTAATCAGTTTAGAGGAATGATACATTTGTGAAATTACATTATGATAAAACAATTACCTCTGACATTCTAACAGACTGAAACTTTTGGTGGTTCATACAGTCAGAGTGAGTAACAAACTCTTAGTTCACTTCAGACTGTGATCATAATGAGTACTCAGACTGTTTGTTTAACCTGGCTTTAAGAGAGTACTATAACACCCAATGTTACTTGCCTTGGATTTTACATAAAATCAACTTTTGGAACCTAAGATATTATATATCTCCAGCTTTGGTTTATATGCTCTTCCATGCTCCTGACTCAAAAATAATGCATCTGTGTTTATATGTGTGTTATGATAACAGTAAAAACACAAAACATATATGAATGACTTTAATAAAATAAGTATAGAGAATTGCTGAAAACAACATATACGGATATTGTTTCATAAAATTTATGCTTCTAATACAGTTAATTATCTGGGTTATCTAGAATAAGATATTAATACCTAGTAAAACTCTATGAAAGTCTTCTGTCAAATATTCCAATTTATTTTCCCATGTGATGCTTTCTGTGACCTTCAATAAATACAAGAGTAAGGATCTTTGTAAATGACAGAGACTGAAATATATGGAGACACACAGAGATAGAGACAGAGATATAGGGAAACAAAAACAGAGGGGGCTCAGGGAATCAAAGAGGTGGGGGCGTATTGGAAGAGATGGAACTATACAGAGATTAGACTCCTACAACAGGGACAACATTAATGAATTTTATTTTCCTATTGATGTGTTAAAACCAGTACATTTTGTGTTCTGTGAGGAATCACCAATACATTAAGTCTACCCATTTTTGAGCTTTGTGTGAGTAACTTTTTTTTATTTGTAAAGCATTTCAGAGCAATCAGTGTGAGCAAAGGATTGCCTAAACTCATAAAAGGGAATTTATAAGATCCCTTGTTGAGGATGTGAATTTGGACATTTCTGTCATCAAAAACAACAGAAGACTGGACGTCTCTGAAGAACTCTTTCTTTGTTTGCCTTACTAGTGGAGAAATTCCAAAGGTAAGGAAAATATCGACTTCTCAGATAAACAAAACCAGTAGGAAGATCTCATGAACAGGTGTACTATGCCCTGAAAGCTGTCATCAAGTGACAAATTTCTATATCCATGTTTCTCTTTCTCTATCTTGCTCAGTTTGATTCTAGTTTATCTTCCATCACAATGAAAGAGCAGGGTTTCCATGGAGTGCTCCATGCAACTGCCTTCTCTCTGTGATTCTAAAATTGGTCTCACTGTGGGGATTTTCTGACTCTTGAAGTTCCTGAACTTGCACAACAGATGGAAAAGGTACATAAATAAATTTAGGCCAAAACATAATTAAGATAAACTCATCAACATTTACTTCTACTAAAAAACATCAACAGCATCCTGATCATGGGATTAATTCATTATCATTAAAAATGTTAATCAGTTGTGCTATAATATTTAATCCTTTGGGAAAAGGTTAGACAAGCCATACATTATCACCAAAAGTAAAGGAAGTCCCATACAATGTCTCTCTATTGAATCCCTTTTATCTTCTCTGCATACTCCTCTTCTGTATGTTAATATATTAATGATTCTTACCTATAAAATTTCATAATGAAATTTCTCACTTACTGTACAATTACTGACTCTTTGTAGTCATGAGAGAAGTATAGCAAGTTCTGACCAGGAAAGACTCCATTCATCACATATAAAGATCTCAAAAAAATGTTAAACCAGTAGCTCTCCTATACACAAACGATAAAGAAATAGAGAAAGAAATCATGGAAACATCACCATTAACAGTAGCCAAAATCAGTAGCCAAAAACAGTAGCCAAAAACCCAAAATATCTTGGGGTAACACTAACCAAAGAAGTGTAAGACAAGGTTGATAAGAATTATAAGTCACTGAAGAAAGAAATTAGAGAAAATATCAGGAAATGGAAAGATCTCCCATGCTCTTGGGTAGTAGGATCAACACAATAAAAATGGCAATCCTACAAAAAGCAATCTACAAATTCAATACAATCCCCATAAAAATCCAAACACAATTCTTCTCAGGCCTCAAAAGAACAATACTCAACTTCATATATATATATATATATATATATATATATATATATATATATATATATATATATATATATATATACAGAACATCCAGGATAGCCCAAACAATCCTGTACAATAATGAAACTTCCAGAGTCATTATCATCCCTGACATCAAGCTCTATTAGAAAACAACAGTAATGAAAACAGTATGGTATTGGCATAAATACCAGACATATTCACCAATGAAATTGAATCAAAGACCAAGATATTAGTCCATACACGTATGAACAGCTGATTTTTGACACAGAAGCTAAAATTATACAATGGAAAATAGAAAGCATCTTCAACAAATAGCGCTGGCATATCTGGATGTCAGCATGTAGAAGAATTAAAACAGTACTATATCTATCTCACACATGACCACACACTCAAGACAATGTGAATTAAAGACTTTATATAAATCTAGCCTCACTGGCCCTGATAGAAGGAGATGTGGGAAGTAGCCCTCAATGCATGATACAGATGAGCACTTCCTAAATCTAACACCAGCAGCACAGACACTGACAACAGCAATAAACAAATGGGACCTCATGAAACTGAGAAGCTCCTGGAAAGCAAAGAACGTAGACAATAAGACGAAAGGCAGCCTATTGAATGGGAAAAAATCTTTACCAACACGACATCAAATAGAAGACTGATCTCCAAAATGTATAAAGAATTTAAGAAACTAGACATCGAAATACCAAATAATCCAATTAAAAATGGGGTACAGATCTTAACAGGTAATTCTCAACAGAAGAATCAGGAATGACGGAAACACACTTAAGGAAATATTCAATATCTTTAGCCATCAGGGAATTGCAAATCAAAATGACACTGAGATACCATCTTACACCTGTTAGAATGACTAAGATCAAAAACTCCAATGACAGCTTATGCTGGAGAGGATGTGGTAGAGTGTAAGGGGAGCACTCCTCCATTGCCGGTGGAAACGCAAACTTTACAGCCACTACAGAAATCATGATGGCAGTTTCTAAGAAAATTCGGAATCAATATACCTTAAGACCCAGCAATACCACTCTTGGGCATATGCCCAAAAGATGCTTACTCGTAACATAAGGACATTTGCACAACTATGTTCATAGAAGCATTATTTGTAATAGCCAGAAACTGCAAACAACCTAAATGACCTTCAACTGAAGAATGGATAAAGAAAATATAGTATTTTATGCAGTGGAGTACTACTTGGAGGGAAAAATGACATCTTGAAATTATCACAGTAATGGACAGAAGTAAAGTAAAACATCCTGAGTGAGGTAAACCAGACCCATAAAGTTGAGTGTGGTATATATTTATTCATAAGTGGATACAAGTTATACAGCAAAGGATAACAGGCCTATAGTCCATGACCACAGAGAAGTTAGGCAACAAGGAGAACCCTAAGAGAAACAAACATACATGGATTCCCCTGGGAAGGGGAAATAGATAAGATAATCTGAGAAAATTGTGTATGTGTATTGGAAAGAAGGGCCTTGGTAGGGAGGGCTTGGTCCTGTCTCAAAACAATATGATAGGCTTTGTGATTCCCCATGGGAAGCCTTATCCTCTCTAAGGAATGGATGGGGTAGAATGGAAGGAAAGTTGGAGGGAACAGGAGGAGGAAAGGGAGTGAGACCTGGGATTGGTATATAAAATAAGAAAATATAGTTTTTCTAAAAAGGAAAAAAAATCCTTTCTAAGATAAAAAATGTTACAGAGAGATGGTTTGAGGGTCATTCGCTATAGAAATAATAGATGTTATGGCAAATATGTATGAAAGGATACTCTTGGCCTGGCAAGCCCATATGAAAACAGTTCTTACCACCCCTCAGTTTACTCTGTAGCTTTAGTAATGGATGGCTGGTTGCCTGTCCACTACTGCTCCTAACCAAAAGCATGAACCCAGAAAAGTCATTATACTTATCATTAGTTTATCAGACAAGGTAACTTCCTAACAGTGATCCAACAATTTGCCTGTACTCAATCAGTTAACATTCAAAGTAGCCAACCTGTTATAAGAACTTTGTTGTAATAGGCGAGTGGGCCGTGTTCCTGGTGCCCGGCTGGCTTAACTCCCAAAATAATTACACAGAAACTATATTCATTTAATTACTGCCTGGCCCATTATATCTAGCCTCTTCTTGCCTAACTCTCACATCTTGATTAACCCATTTTTAATAATCTGTGTAGCACCAGAAAGCCATGCCTTACCGGGAAATATTCCTAACCAGCGTCAGTCTCAGGCAGGAGAACCCTGCCATCTGCCCTTTCAGGAGGGCATGGTCTATCATGCTATATTGGTCTAGAAGGAATCCACAGGGTCTCATCTTCTGTGAAAACAAAAGAAGATCCTCTTTTCCAAACCATCATATCCTTAGACCCAAATTCTGAAGTCATAATACCTTTATAATATACATGCTGGTTTGGCTTAGCAGCACACACAATGAAATGTTTCTCTCCAGTTAGCTCCTTCATCATCAAAAAATTTAAAGAAAATACAATAAAATACATAATCCAGACATTCTGGGAATTTTCCATTTTTATGTGACTTATTTTTCTTTAATTTTTTAAACTATAACTATCTGTACCCTGTCTCTTTAAAGACTTTACCCTTTTTTAAGCATTAACTTTATTACATGACTCTCTATACTCTTTATTTTCTCTCCCTAGCCTAAGTACATCCATCCAACACTGTGACCCTTTTAGAGGTCTCTTATGTCTGAATTTGCCCTATTGCATTGTCTCTAATTGTCTACAGTCTTGAAGAGCTTTTAAAATGTTAAGCAGCTTGGTTGCAGCCTCTCTGGATGTTGGCTCCACCTCTCTCCAATTTCAAAATGGTGGACTTACCATTTCTCTTAGCTCTGGGGCCAACAGGCAGGAGCTACATTCAGCAGTCCAACCTGGAGAATAAGTGTGCAACATATCAACATATAAACATTTTTATCTGGGTTACAGCCAAATCTTCCATGCAGAGCTCTGTGCAGCCTGGAAACATCTCTGTGTATGGCAGCAGAAATCTGCCATGCTCTCCTGCCTGTGCACACCTAGTAGACCTGATCATGCTGCCTGCCCAGGCAGGTGCCAAACCACAGGCATGGTCTCAGTTACTTTGTTCCTGACCCCGAGTGGGCACACAAACATCTGGGCCCACAAATGATACATAGCCAGAGTTTGCATTGGCAGCAGGGCCCAGGAAGCTTCCTTTTAAAATGATGCAGCTTTTTTTTTTTAACAGCTGAATCAAAATCTCTCTTAAAGAAGCTATGGCACACTGCCAGCTGTGCTGAACTCTATATTTGTGTCTTGAATGCCTTTTTAAGCCCTCTCAGGTTTTACATGGAGTCAGTGTACCACGTTGGGCAGCCAATCTGTAGTAAGAGGTGAACAGGCCATGTTCCTGACACCTGGCTAGCCTAACACCCAAAATAATTACACAGAAACTGTATTCATTTAATTACTGCCTGGCCCATTATATCTAGCCTCTTCTTGGGTAACTCTCACATCTTGATTAACCCATTTTTAATAATCTGTGTAGCACCACGAGGTCATGGCTTACTGGAAAAGATTCCTAACCAGCGTCAGTTGGGCAGGAGAACCATAGCATCTGCCACACTGCCTTCTTCCCAGCATTCTGTTCTGTCTACTCTGCCTACCTGATTTCTGCCCTATCAAAAGGTCAGACAGTTTTATTTATTCAACCAATGAAAGCCATATAAATAAAGAAGGACCTCCTACACCAGAACTTGGAGTAAACTTCTTGATATTAAGACTCACAAGGCATCGTTTCCACTAAAGACAAAATTTACAGATCCATTTATGACTTCATGTGTCATTTACAACAGCTATAGAGAAGCACATTGATAATAAAAAAGCTGATTCCACCTTTTCTCTTTGATTTGCTTATTAAAATACAAATTTTATCTCTACAAAAATTCATTGTGTAGTTGCTAATGCCTCTCATACTAGTGTTGATTTTATAAAAGCAGGTCAAACTGATGGCACAGAAGAACCAAAGGGTCAGATTCTGGCAGTTTCCTTGTGGTCTACTATATGTTTCAAATGTGGAAGGAAATAAAAATTTTCAAAATTAATAAAAAAAATTGACAATCATCCCAGGATAGTAAACCTTCATCTAAAGTACCTGAAAAATGTAAAATGCAATTTCACTGCTCTAATCAGTGTCAATCTAGAAGTGGTGACAAAGACAATCCAATTTCAGGAAACAAGAGAATGAGCAACCAAGGCAGCTTATGATAGGACCAGGCCTCTTATATTCCCAGGTTGGAATACCAGGACTCTGCCCCCAATGCTGTCTGTGTAGTGGCACAGTTTGTTGCCAATATAGCAGATTCTGTACTCTCAGGATTCCACAGCTTGACACTCATCTCTATCCTTAATTCTAAAACAGTAAGAGATTTGATTGCTATAGTTAAATGCAATTCATGACTATAATGTATCAATAACTAAATGCATACAATTTGATTTCATTGGAGAGATTAAAGAACCTAACCCAGTATCTATAGGGACCCCCTTCCAACAAACTGCCATTGCTTGGTTGTGGAAAAACAATTTGGATTATGAAAGATGCTTTTGCTTACTCACATGATGTTGATTTGTCTTTTACTGGCATGATTCATATTATAGCTTATCCCAGCTACTCCAGAGACAGTTCTTATCCATAAGATTTATGAGATATTTATATCATAATGTATTGCTACAGCTTGACCTATTCTGCTTTATAAATAGAATCATGTCAATAGAGATGGTCATTGATTAACATCTGGCCCAATTATGGCCTGCTCAAAGGCATCCGGAATCAGCATTAATTTATTCCCAGCAGTCCTTATGAAAAGCTGACAAAGACACTAAAAGTCTGATTTGACAGACAAAGGGATGTTCCTAGTGATTATTTTTCATCAAGTTTCCAGGAAAATCTCTCAGTTTTCCAGTCACAGGGCAGCTACCTGCTCCTCCATGGTTTCTGACACACTCAGGATTTGGTTGCAACACTGCTGAGTCCTCGGATATCTGACTGCTGAACTCCATGTAGACTGTGCTGGAGAATTTGTCTGCAATCAGTGTGGTCTTGCCCTAGAACTTCTGAGCATATTTAGTTTTACCAGCTGCTGGATCAGTCCTTCCAATCTACTCTAGACCCTGCCAAGGCTTCTGCTTCACACAGTTTATTAAGTAGCTAATGAAGGTGTATCCAGAAGCCTTAAAGGACATCTTTACTGAGGCTAGCATAATACATGGAAAAATACGTGGGACATGAAATGGTAGGGTAGAGATTTTGCAGGAAATATACATAGTCTACAATGTTAACTTGAGTGAAAATTCTAAACATATATTAAAATTGTAATTTTCAGTTTTCAAAACGACTTTGCTTATTCCTTAATTTTTTCATTCATGTATGAGATATATTATGATCAAATCTACCCCAAATATGTCCCTTTGGCTCCACTTGGGGCCTTCCAAATATTCTCTTTCCCAAATTTCTGACCTCTTTTCTTCATTAACATAGTGAGTCCAATCTGTGTTATATGCGCACATACAGGTGGGGACATTCACTAGCATATAGAAAACCCACAGAAACCTTACAAAGAAAAGTGATTATAATTTCCTCCTTAGTCATGAAAAGCAAACAGACTCTCACATTTATGTGGCCTTTAGGAGTCCTCTCCATCATGTTGTCATATTTTAAAATATTACTACACTTGATTTAATGGTGAGAGCAGTGCACACATACAGTAAGGTAGATCCGTTAGTGCCTGAGGGCAATTTAAGAAATTAAATTTTTGAATTCTACCATGTGGCTGCAAGCAATCAAAATAGTGTTGTCAAGATTGCCAGTAGACATCTTTACCTGCTCAGCAATTTCTCAGGCTCTCAGTATTTCTTTGTGGTTGGCTGGATTTGTTCAAGTCTTGTGCTGGAAACTATAGTGAATGTTAGCTCATGTGTACAACGGTCAAGTGAAGTAGTAACAATAGCATTCCATGGCTTTCTGCCCTATATTCTGGATTTCACATTCTTTCTAATACCTCTTTGTGATAAGCCTTGTGCTTTGGGTGGGAGGTTAAATGACTCAACTGAGGTTGTCTACTCAGATATTCATTTTCGGCACTTTGAACAGTCATGAATGTTTGTATTAATCATGACACTCATTGTACAGAAACTCCTTGGATCAAGGCTGAGAGCAATATCAACTTATTGGGAATAGGCCTAGATATTTGTATGACAGTTTGACAACATGATCATTAGTGATACAACTAGGATCTACTAGATTGTATATCATCTTCAGTCATATGTATTTTTTAACATGTTTACCAAGAATGAATACTTTCCTATGAATCTGACCACAAAGCCAAGTAGAATGGAATTGGTTAATACATAACTATTAGGGACTAATAGATACATCTTATCTGAATGATGATACCGTAGACCATGATGTCTGCTACTGAATAAGATCACTGATGTCTTTTCTCTACCTTCAGGCCACATAGAACCTGCCTGCACTAGAAAAATTATACAGCAGGGAGAATTTCCTGTTCAATTCAAGGCTGGTTTCTATATGGCATGCAACTAAAGTTCTTAGTCACAGTGAAATGTAGATTAAATCAACTTTAAGATTCTCTTTTTACCTGAGAATGATTATAAGCAAGAAAACTAAGTACAACAAATGCAAGCATGACCTGGAGAAAGATTGTTTATGGTGTGATGTAAGAATAAATTAATGTAGTTACATGGGAAATCAGTTTGTAGATTTGCACAAAGATAAATAAAACTATGGTGTGTTCCAGCCATATCCCAAGCAAGTGCTCAATGGCTCTATATCTTATTAAAAGGTCAGTTAAATAAATGTGTTTCTTGGTCTTCTATTCACAGCAGCTGGAAGATGGAACCAACCTATATTTCCAGCAAAGGACAAATGTATAATAAAAATGTTGGTCATAAAAGCAATGGAATAATAAGCAGTAACAAAATATACAATAAGAAATCTTGGATAAGTTGATGGAACTGGAAAAATATACTGAGTGGGATTACCCTGGTCCATAAAGACAAACGATGCATGGTCTCACTTGTATGTGATTTAAAGACATGAATATTATATATTTGTGTTTAACTTACATAAACCAAGAGACTAAAAATTGTTCATTGGTGTTTGAGGAATTAAGGTCAAGGATATAGTAAAATATAGATAAAGTGAGAGATGATCGGGAAAACACAGGAGACAGAATTTCAAACATGAAGTCATGTTGCAAAATGAAGACATTAATTGTTTGGTATAAGAGAAACACAATTTAAGTTGCAAGAAAGAAATATTAAAATGAGGATCCTGAAGCATAAGTAAACATATAAATGTAAAGGATACAGAGTGCATGTGGTGTGATATAACAAAAAAAGAACATGAAAATAAAGGAGTGGACTATGGAATAAGAGAAATGTAAATTATGTTATTTCTATAACAAGATGTCAGGAAATAATTAACATTTCCTAGATGCCTAGTTTTACATTTGAGATTTTCTACTTGTTAGGGGAATAAATTTGTTTTCAGATTTTGGTGTAGTTTAATGGATTTCCTGATACAGCATTGTTATCAAAAATAATATTTTTAAGAAAATTTTATGAAAAACTAGTGAGATGTAGATAAACTTGTCGTTTAATTATAAGCATTGTCCCTATGGTTTTTTGATCATGTTCTATGGTTATGAAAGATATATGCCTAGAGAAATATGAGGTAGACAGTTCATGAATGAGATTTGTAGACCATGAGGTCTGCTACTGTGTAAGACCATTGATGTCTTTTCTCTCCCTTCAGGCTGCATGATACATTCCTGCACTAGGGAAATTACTCAGCATGGAGAATTTCTTGTTCAGCCCAAGGTTGGTTTCTAATTAACTAATGAGTATTTGAGCATGGATACCTGCCGGGGTGAATGGTTCTGCTCCCAGAAGACATGAGTTATGAACTGGACACTTCTGCACTGCGCACAAAGCAGCTCTCTCTGTTTTAGTGTCAGGGAAGCCCCACAGGTGCCAATGTTTCTATGTGATTACAGTAGCTCAATAGTTACACCTTATTTATGAGAAAGAATTTAAAATGTGAATAAATCTTTAGAGCTAGAAGGCTGTCTTCCAGACACTGGAGGACTGATGCACATATGAAGTCACAGAGCCTGGAAAGCACAGGGAGTCTGCACAGATTCAATCCTAATGGGGTTCCAATGTTCAGAAGAACATGGACACAGGAATTCATCCCCTAACAAGGTTCTATAATTGACACTTCCTTGCAAAGAAAATGTTTGGTTTTTTTCTATTGGAGTATTATTGAAAGTAATAAATTCACTCAGGACTGCACAAAAATCCTGCAGTAGTTGGCTAACACAAAATGAATGCAATATTTTACAAATATTTTCTCTGATTTCACACTATGCATTATTTCTTCACTCTTATTCACCTTTTACCTATACAACATAGTTTCATAGTTGAGTGTTGTTATGGGTAATATGCTTTTTATTTTAATTTTCTTTTTTGATGGTTTCCAACAAAGAACAAATAGATAATGAAAGCTGGGGGCACATAAACAATGGGATATTACTCAGTAGTAAAACAAGAATCATGAACTATATAAGTGGTTGAAACTGGAATAAATATGCTGAATGAGGTCACCCATGTCCATGACGACAAATGCTTCATGTTCTCTCATCTATGTGATTCCACGATTTGAATACTTGCTTTTTGGGTTTATTTGTAGAAGTCAAGTGACTAGAAATCTGTCATTAAGGCCTGAGGAATTAAGGGAGACGGTATAATAAAACAGGGACAAAAGGAAACCAGAGGAGGACCCTGGAGAAAGAAAGTCTCAAGCATGAAGTGGCACTTGGGAATTGCGAAAACAGAAATTGGTGTAAGGCAATCCAAAATTAGGGGTGATAAGAAAACTATGTGTAAATATACATTCTTGCAGCAGAAGAAAAAAATAAAGACGTACCCTGAATGTTGCAGGGAAATGGATGGAGCTAGAACATATTATTTTAAGTTAGGTAACACACAGAAAGACAGTTATCACATGTACTCATTCACAGGTGGTTTTTAAACAAAAAGCAAAGAAAGTCAGCCTACAAGCCACAATCCCAGATACTTAGACAACAATACGGACACTAAGAGAGTCTTACATAGATATAATCTACATGGGAAGTAGAAAGTAGAAAAAGACAATATCTCCTGAGTAAATTGGGTGCAAAGGGACCTTGGGGGAGGAGTAAAGGGGGAGGGGAAAGTCAGGAAGGGGAGCAGAGAAAAATGTAAACTCAATAAATATCAATAAACAGAAAAGAATTCTATGAGGATGCAATTTTGGAGGCTCAGCAGAAACGGTGGGCATTCTGACTCTGATGTTGTTGTAAGCCAGCGCCTTGAGAAAGAATAAAGTGAACTGTTAGTTTTATGGGCAAACAAAAAAAGAAGCAGAGAAGGAAATCATAGAAACATCACCATTAACAGTTGCCAAAAATCACATAAAATATCTTGAGGTAACACTAACTAAAGAAATGAAAGACCTCTTCAACAATAACTTCTAGTCATTGTAAAAAGAAAATAAAGAGATAACAGAAAATGGAAAGATCTCCCATGCTCTTGAATAGGTAGGGTCAACATAATAAAAATGGCAGTCTGACCAAGAGCAATCTACAGATTCAGTGCAATCCTCATCAAAATCCTAACACAATTCTTCCCATATATCAAAAGAACAATACTCCAATTAATATAAAAAATAAGATATCTACATTATTGGAGTCATTTTAGGACTGGCAGGATACTTGGCTCTAGCAGCATACTTGGCTCTAGCGGAGATCCCAGGTGTCCACAGGGATGTCCCCAGCTAGGTCCTTGGGCAGCAGAGGAGAGGGTGCCAGAACTAGAATTGTCCCATAGTCACACTGATGAATATCTTGATCACCACCATAGAAATTTTGTCCCATGGATGGAGATAGAGACAGAGACCCACATTCACACCAGAGCAATGGATTGAGCTCCCAAGGTCCAGTTGAAGAGCAGAAGGTGGGAGAAGATGAGCAAGGAAGTTAGGACCATGAGGGGCTGGACCACCCACTGAGACAGTGTGCCTGATCTAATGGGAGCTTACCAAATCCAGCTGGACTGGGACTGAATGAGCATATGATCAAACTGGACTCTCTAAATGTGGCTGCCAATGAGGGCAGACTGAGAAGCCATCAACAATGACACTAGGACCTATCTCCTCTGCATGTATTATGTTTTTGGGAACCTAGTCGATTTGGATGCACACCTTCCTAGGCAGGAATGGAGAAGGGAGGGCCTTGGACTTCCCACAGGGCTGGGCACCATGCCCTCTTTTAAGGAAGCAGCGGGAGGGAGGAGGGAGGGAGTGGGAGGGGACTGGCAGAAGGCGAGGAAATGTAAAATTTTTTTGAATGGAAAAAAATAAAAGAATATGGAAAAAACCACCCCTAAAACAATCCTCTACTTTAAAGGAACTCCCAGAGACATTATCATTCCTGGCATCAAGCTCCATAAAGCAAAAGTAATGAAAACATCTTGGTACTGGCATAAAAACAGACAGGCTGATCAAGGGAATTGAATCAAAGAACCAGGTATTAATCCACACACCAAAGAGCCTTGATGTTCAACAAAAAAGCTAAAATTATAAAATGGGAAAAAGAAAGCATTTTCCACAAATGGTGCTGGCATAACTGCATGTCAGCATGCAGAAGAATTAAAATAAATCCATATCTATCACATGCACAATACTCAAGTCAAATGGACTTCAATATAATCCAGCCACACTGGACCTGACAGAAGAGAAAGAGGCAAGTGATTTTAACTGCATGGGCACAAGAGACCAGTTTTTAAATATAACACCAGTAGCACAGACACTGAGACCAACAATAAATGAATGGCACCTCCTGAAACTGAGAAGCTTTTATATAACAAAGGACACAGACAATAAGATTAAAAGGCAGCCTACTGAATGGGAAAAGATCTTCACCAATCCCATTAGTTCTCAGACAGAGAACTAATCTCCAAAATATAAAAAGAACTCAAGAAACTAGGCATCAAAATACCAAATAAGCCAATTAAAAATGGGGTACAGATCTAAACAGAGAATTCTCAATAGAAGAATTGGGAATGGCCCAAAGATACTAAAGGAAATGTTCAACATCCTTAGCCATCAGGGAAATGTAAATCAAAATAACTCTGAGATATAATCTTACACCAGTTAGAATGGCTAAGATCAAAAACTCTAATGACAGCTTATGCTAGAGAGGATAAAGAGTGAAAGGAACACACCTCCATTGCTGGTGTTAGTGCAAACATGAACAAACACTTTGTAAACCAGGACGATGATTTTTCAGAAAATTGGGAATCAACCTAACTCAAGACCATGCAATACCACTATTGGACATATACACAAAGGATGTTCAATCACACTATAAGGACATTTGTCCAGCTACGCTTACAGCAACATCATGTATAATAGCCAGAACAAAGAAACAATCTAGATGCCACTCAACTGAAAAATCGATGAGGAAAATGTGGTACATTCATGCAGTAAAGTACTACTCAGAGGTAAAAAATAAAAATGACATCTTGAAATTTGCATGCAAATGGACAGAAGTGGAAGAAAACATTCTGAGTGAGGTAAACCAGACCCAGAAAGATGAACATGGAATGTACTCACTCATAAGTGGATAGGAGTTGTAAAGAAAAGAATAATGAGCCTCTAATCCATGACCCCAGAGAAGTTAGGTAACAAAGAGAATACTAAGAGAAACATACATAGATTACCCTGAGAAGGGGAAAATGACCGGATCTTCTGAGATAATTGGGAGTGTGTGTGGAGGGGAGAAGGGCTTTTGTGGGGAGGGTTTAATCCTGATCAAAGCAGTGTGCTAGACTTCCATGATTCCCCATGTGAAGCCTTACCCTCTCTAAGGAATGAATGGGAGTGGAGCAGGAGGAGGGGAAGGAGTGGAAACTGGAAATGATATGTAAAATGAGAAAAAATAGGTTTAAAAAATAAATCTTTTTTAATATCAAAAATGTTATAGAGAGATGGTTTGCGGTTCATTTCTCTATAGAAATAGTAGATGTTATGCCAAATATGTATGAAAGGATATTCTTGGCCTGAGAAGCCCATATGAAAGCAAATCTTTCCACGCCTCAGTTTAGACTATGACTTTAGTGATGGATGGATGGTTGCCTGTCCACTGCTTCTCATATCCGAAATATAAACACCTTAAAAATATTCTTATCATCAGTTTATCACACAAGGTAATTTCCAAACAGTGCCCCAACAGCTTGTCTGCCCTCAGGCAGTTAACAATCAAAGTAGCCAAGCTTGGAATAAATTTCTTGATATTAAGACTCCCAAGGCATTTTTTACACTATAGACAAAAGCTACAGATACTTTTAGGACTATGCAGGTCATCTACAACAAGCTATAGAGCAGCACATTGATAATAAAGCAGCTGCTTCCATCATGTCTCTTTCATCTGCTTATTAAAATGAAAATTTTATCTGTACAAACATTCATTGTATAGTTGCTAATGCCTCTCCTACTATTGTTGATTTTATACAAGCATGCCAAAATGATGGCCCAGAGGAACGAAAAGGTCAGATTCTGGCAGTTTTTTGTGGCTTCCTTTATGTTTCAAATGTGGAGGGAAATAAAAATTCTCAAAAATAATATAAACAAAGACGTGACAATCAGCCCAGGATAGTAAACCTTCCTCTAACATACCTGCAAAATGTAAAATGCAATTTCACTGATCCAGTCAGTGTCAATCTAGATGTGGTGACAAAGACAATCCAATTTCAGAAAGCAAGCGAATGCGCAACCAGGGATGCTGATGAACAGGGCCAGGCCTCTTATATTCGCAGGTTGGAATCCCATTGCTCTGCCCCAATGCTATCTATGGAGAAGCCCAGTTTGTTGCCAAAGTAGCAGATTCTATACCCTCAGGTTCCACAGCTTGATACTCAGCTCTTTCCTTAATCCTAAAACAGTAAGAGGTTCGATTGCTACCGCCAAAAGCAATTCATGATCACAATGTATCAATAGCTAAAGACATATCATTTGATTTCATAGGAGAGGTTAAAGAACATAACCCATCATCTATAGGGACACCCTTCCAAAAAACTGCCATTGCTTGTTTGTGGGAAATCAAACTGGACTATGAAAGGGTCTTTTGTTTGCCCACATGCTGTTCATTTGGTTTTACTGACGTAATTATAGCTTATTCCCAGCTACTCCAGCAACAGTTCAACTCCTTAAGATATAGGAGATATTTATATCATAATGTATTACTACAGTTTGCCCTATTTTGCTTTATAAAAAAAGAATCATGTGAATGGAGGTGGTCATTGGCAAACATCTGATCAAGATATGGCATGCTCTGAGGCAGCTTAAATCAACAATACTTTATTCCCAGCAGTCCTCTTGAAAAGGTAACAAAGACCCTAAAAGACTGATTTAACAGACAAAGCACCACTCCTAGTGATTATTTCTAAGCAAGTCTCCAGGCTAATCTCTCTGTTATCTCAGACTCAGGGCAGCTTCTGCTCCTCCAGGTTTCTGACACACTCAGGATGTGGTTGCAACACTGTGTCTTGCACAGTAATAGACGGCAGAGTCCTCAGATGTCAGGCTCCTGAGCTCCATGTAGGCTGTGCTGGAGGATGTGTCTGCAGTCAGTGTGGCCTTGCCCTGGAACTTCTGAGCATATTTAGTTTCACCATCCTCTGGATCAATCTTTCCAATCCACTCCAGTCCCTGGCCAGGCTTCTGCTTCACCCAGTGCATATAGGAGCTAGTGAAGCTGTATCCTGAAGCCTTACAAGACATCTTCACTGAAGCTGCAGGCCTCACCAGCTCAGCCCCAGACTGTAGCAGCTGGATCTGTGAGTTCACACCTGCAGAGAGAAAGGCAGAGTGAATGCCATTGTCACCTGAGAGTGTGGAAATCTGTATTTGGGGAGCCTGTTACCTGTAAGCGCTGCCAATAGGAAGAGGACAATATAGCTCCATCCCATGGTGAGGACCTCGTGTGCTCAGTGACTGTGGAGAGGACACTGATCATATGATGTTATGGTGTGTGTGCATCCCTGTATTTACCACCACATGCTCATGTGATTTGCATATTCACGAGCAGGGAACTTCTTAAATAAGGTCCTAGACCTATTGGAGAAAAAGGAGGTACAGGGCACATGGGTCAGGTAGCAAGATGTTGAGGTTCAAATCCTAATCCTTTCTGGGGAAATGATCTCATATATCTTCCCTGAGCACTGTGCAGACTCTCTGTAAATAACATGAGGGCCTAAGATCTCAATTGATTTCAGGCCTGAATCAGTTACTTCACCTTGAGACAAGGTTATCAGATTGATTTATAAGAGGTGATTGTGATTATGAAGATGATGGCCATTAGTAATTCCAAAACCTGCTAAATTTTCAGAATTTGTAGCCTCCTTTCAGATATATACAATTTATATTTGCCTTTGCACCTTGTTACATGCAAAATAAATAAAAACTGACATAAATGATCATAAGGGAATTAAAATAAATCCATATCTATCACATGCACAATACTCAAGTCAAATGGACTTCAATATAATCCAGCCACACTGGACCTGACAGAAGAGAAAGAGGCAAGTGATCTTAACTGAATGGGCACAAGAGACCAGTTTTTAAATATAACACCAGTAGCACAGACACTGAGACCAACAATAAATGAATGGCACCTCCTGAAACTGAGAAGCTTTTGTATAACAAAGGAGGTTTCAACATTCTTATCGGATCATCATGGAGTAAAGTTAGAATTTAACAACAATTCCACCCCCAGAAAACCTACAAACTCATGGAAACTGAACAGTCAACTACTGAACCACTCCTGGGTCAAGGAAGAAAAAAAGAAAGAAATTAAAGTCTTCCTTGAATTCAATGAAAATAAAGAAAAAACATACACTAACCTATGGGACACTATAAAAGCAGTGCTAAGAGGAAAGTTCATAGCACTGAGTGCCCACATAAAGAAAATGGAGAAAGCAAACAATAGAGATTAAACAGCACTCCTAAACTCTCTAGAAAAAAAGAAGCAGACTCACCCAGGAGGAGTAGAAGACTGGAAATAATCAAACTGAGGGCTGAAATCAACAAAATAGAGATATAGAAAACAATCCAAAGAATCAATGAAACAAAGAGCTGGTTCCTTGAGAAAACCAACAAGATAGACAAACCCCTATCCAAACAAATCAAAAGGCAGAGAGAGAACAACCAAATTAACAAGATCTGGAATGAAAAGGGGGACATAACAACAGACACTGAAGAAATTCGGAGAATCATTAGGTCTAACTACAAAAGCCTGTATGCCACAAAATTGGAAAATGTAAAAGAAATGGAAAGTTTTTTAGATAAATACCATATACTGAAATTAAATCAAGACCAGGTAAACAATTTAAATAGACCTATAAGTTGCGAGGAAATAAAAGCTGTCATCAAAAACCTCCCAACAAAAAAAAGCCCAGGACCAGATAGTTTTAATGCAGAATTCTACCAAAACTTCCAAGAAGAGCTAATAGCTATACTCCTTAAGGTGTTTCACATAATAGAAACAGAAGGGTCATTGCCAAACTCTTTTTATGAAGCTACAGTTACCCTGATACCAAAACCGCACTAAGACCCAACCAGGAAAGAAAATTACAGACCAATCTCACTCATGAACATAGATCCAAAAATTCTCAATAAAATACTGGCAAACAGAATCCAAGAACACATCAAAAAAATCATCCGTTATGATCAAGTAGGCTTCATCCCAGAGATGCAGGGCTGGTTCAACATATGGAAATCTATCAATGTAATCCATCATATAAATAACCTGACAGAAAAAAAACATATGATCATTTCAATAGTTGCTGAAAAAGCATTTGACAAAACTCAACACCCCTTTATGATAAAGGTCTTGGAGAGATTAGGGATACAATGTTCATATCTAAATATAATAAAACAATATATAGCAAGCAGACAGCTACCATCAAATTATATGGAGAGAAACGCAAAGCAATTCTACTAAAATCAGGAACAAAACAGGGCTGTCCACTCTCCCCATATGTCTTTAATATAGTGCTTGAGGTTCTAGCAATAGCTATAAGACAGAATAAAGAGATCTTGGGGATTCAAATTGGAAAGGAAGAAGCCAAACTTTAACTATTTGCAGATGATATGGTAGTGTACATCAGTGACCCCAAAAACTCTACCAAAGAACTTCTACAGCTGATAAATACCTTCAGTGAAGTGGCAGGATACAAAATCACCTCAAAAAACTCAGTAGCCCTCCTATACACAAAGGATAAAGAAAAGAGAGGGAAATCAGAGAAACATCACCTTTCACGATAGCCACAAATAGCATAAAGTATCTTGGGGTAACACTAACCAAGGAAGGAAAAGATCTATTTGACAAGAACTTTAAGACCTTGAAGGAAGAAATTGAAGAGGATACCAGAAAATGGAAGGATCTCCCATGCTCCTGGATTGGTCGGATCAATATAGTAAAAATGGCAATTCTACCAAAGGCAATCTACAGATTCAATGCAATCCCCATCAAAATCCCAACAAAATTCTTCACAGACCTTGAGAGAACTATAACTAAGTTTATATGGAAAAACAAAAAGCCCAGGATAGCCAAAACAATCCTATACAATAAAGGAACGTCAGGAGGCATTACCATCCCTGACTTCAAACTCTATTACAGAGCTACAGTAATGAAAACAGTTTGGTATTGGCATAAAAACAGAGATGTTGACCAATGGAATCAAATTGAAGACCCGGATATTAATCCACAAACCTATGAACACCCCATATTTGACAAAGAAGCTAAAAGTATACAATGGAAGAATGAAAGCATCTTTAACAAATGGTGCTGGCATAACTGGATGTTGACCTGTAGGAGAATGAAAATAGATCCTTATCTATCGCCATGCACAAAACTCAAATCAAAATGGATTAAAGACCTCAATATTAATCTGACCACAATTAACCTGATAGAAGAGAAAGTGGGAAGTAGCCTGCAATACATGGGCACATGAGAAGACTTCCTATGTAAAACCCCAGTGGCATAGAAAATAAGAGCAACAATGAATAAATGGAACCTCCTGAAACTGAGAAGCTTCTGTAAAGCAATGGACACTGTCATTAAGACAAAAAGGCATCCTACTGAATGGGAGAAGATCTTCGCTAACCCCACATAGGACAAAGGTCTGATCTCCAAAATATACAAAGAACTAAAGAGACTAGACATTAAAATTATGAATTACCCAATTAAAAAATGGGGTAATGATCTGAACTCAGAATTCTCAACAGAAGAAGTTCGAATGGCAAAAAGATACTTAAGGTCATGCTCAACTTCCTAGTGATCAGGGAAATGCAAATCAAAACAACTTCGAGATACCATCCTCTACCTGTCAGAATGGCTAAAATCAAAAACACCAATGATAGCCTATGCTGGAGAGGGTGTGGTGAAAGGGGAACACTCATCCATTGCTGGTGGGAAGGCAAACTTGTGCAACCTCTTTGGAAATCAATTTGGAAGTTTCTCAGGAAATTGGGAATCAACCTACCTCAGGATCCAGCAAGTGGTAACTCTTGGGAATATACCCAAGAGATGCCCAATCACACTAAAAAGTATTTGTTCAACTATGTTAATAGCAGCCTTATTTGTAATAGCCAGAACCTGGAAACAACCTAGGTGCCCCTCAATGGAAGAATGGATCAAGAAAGTGTGGGATATATACACATTAGAGTACTACGCAGCAGTAAAAAACAATGACATCTTGAATTTTGCATGCAAATGGATGGAAATAGAAAACGTTATCCTGAGTGAGGTAACCCAAACCCAAAAAGATGATTATGGTATGTACTCACTCATTAGTGGACCCTAGCCATAAACAAAGGACACTAAGCTTATAGCTCACAAGCCCAGAGAAGCCAAATAGCAAGGTAAACCCAAAGAAAATCATATATAGATACTCTTGGAAATTGGAAGCAAACAAGATTGCCAGGCAAAAGTTGGGAATATGGAGGTGGGGATAGAGGTGGCAGTAGGTGGGTGGGGGAAGGGGAGAGGGGGAAGAATAAAGGAGAAGGGAAGGACTGGGGAGAGCTTGGGGGAGTGGGAGGGTGGAGATGGAGGAAAG
>PVIU01023639.1:0-27037 GCA_004026605.1 Ondatra zibethicus
ATAAAAACATTCTTGCTGATTGCATACGTGGATGGTGGTCCTTAGTGGAGCTTCCCCAGGACTCTAACAAGATAATCTACCTCTGGCCTCCAAACATACATGTACAGGTGAGCACACCCACCCACACATGCACATAGTGTAAATCACTGACACACACACACACACACACACACACACACACACACACACACACACACACACACACACACACCAGAGAAGATCAAGATTTTACTCACAGGGGAAGCATAAGATTGCCCAGGAAAATTTGGTCATTGACACGCAAAGAGGCTGAAATACCTGTTAGGACCACCTAGATGGTTGGCAAGCCAAGGCTTTGACACCAGTTCTGAGAGTTTGTGCTCTGACTTCAACAATGCAAGAATTTTTCAGCACCACAAGAACCTGTCTGCTCTTCAGAGGCAGAGAGGCAGAGAAGGTGCCTTTGTTATGTAACTTAACAGAAACACCCAACTCAGTGCCTATGTTAGACCCTCTACCAGCTATACTTCTTTGTGCTCCAAGTGAATTACCCCAATACCCTGTGACCCAAAACAAAAGAAATTTAACTTTCCTTTTGCTACCGCTACAACAGCTTAAATAAATGAAAATAAAGAGACGCAGCAGGTTGAATGAGAAGTGCTGCCAACAGGCAACAGTATATCCGAACACTTAGTCCCTAGTTGGTGGTGCTGTTTGGAATGATTATGGACCTTTTGGGAGGTTGGGCCTTGCTAGAGGAAATTCACACTGAGGGAGGAGTTTGTAGCCTCTGCCCACTTCCAGTCCACTCCTTCTGCTTCCTGTGTGGCTGAAGATGTGATCTCTCGGCTTCCAGCTCTTGTCACTATGCTGCCACTTGCTGCCATGCTGCCCCACCATAATGGACTCTTCTCTCTAGAACTCTAAGCCCAAATAAACATTTCCCGAAGTTGATTTTGATTGTATTATTTTTAGCACAGAAACACAAAAGAACCAACAATATGTTTCCAATTTTATTGGATGAATTAAATGATTATAAAGTTAAACTATATCAGAGCTTCCCATATGTGATGTGTGCTGTGTCTTCTAGTGTCTTGTTCTCTCATATAGCTAAGGGTACTTGTAAATCTCATTTAGTGACCTATTAGCTCCTTGAGCTTTCTCTCCTGCCCTCATATCCCCAGATTACTAACACACACATATTCAACTTTGCAACATAAACAAGCTAGGAAAAGGATACAAGTTAAAGTAAGTAGATTTTGCTTCTTACAATAGGTAAGTGAATTTCCTAAATTAAAAATAATACCCTTAAAGATTGTTAATTGCACCAATTAGGAATGAGACTACTAGTATAATCTTTGAGCCAAATTTGAAGTAAGCTTTAATTAAACATAGGCCAGAAAAATGGACTCTGGCCAGATCCTTTCCTGAGTTCCCAGAAAATGACCACGACACGTTTTGCAGGAGCTCAAAAAGGTCAGGGCCACCATATTTCCCATCAAGTTTAATCAGTGGCAAGCATATATCCTGACCTATTTCCTGCCTGAGTACCTCCCCCCAACACCCGATCAGGAGCAAGCATATATCCTGATGTATCTCCTGCCCATGTACCTCCAGCCTGCATGCAATCATGTACATCTGGTGCAGATGTGTCAAACAAGCATAGGACAAACAGGAACTCAGTCTTAACTGCAAATAGAACTCTTAACCTGCAAAGTCTATTTTTCCTGTTTTGGTCTTGCATTACCTCCTTGAATTTTATCCTGAGTCAAATCCTTGACTCTGTGATAGGTACCTATTTATAATGGGATCTATTAACCATCAGCTTAATGGTACCCTTACAGGAAATATCTAGTTGAAGCATTAATGATACAAGAGCCAAGAGAAATTAGCAGAAACAGAAGAGCCAAGGACCCTGAGATGGCTGAAAACTGACATCAGATACTATCTAGGAGGATCCTGAAAATGAGAATGGGGATCAGTCATTTATTTTATCTCAGGTCCTTTTTTTTGCATTTTTTTAGTACAGCCAGATTATCTCTAAGGATTCCTGAGTGCTTTATATAGAAACAACAATTTTCTCTTAAAGTCATATGGTACCTCCTTATTCTACATAAAGCAGGTCCAGTACCCTATTATATTGTAGAACTATTTCAGTTAATGAAATATATTTCCCATTAGGTTCGGTCAGAGCCGAGCATATATCCTGACGTCCTTCTTGAATGAGTATTCCCCACATGTACACATCCAATCAGAGGTAAGCATGCATCCTGATGTATTTCCTACCCACATGTGGTCAAGCACATCAGCTGCGGATGGATCAAGCAAACACACAATGAACAGGAACTTCTTCTTAACCGCAGACAGAATGCTTAACCTGCAAGGTGCATTTTTCCTGTTTAGTTCTTACAAGATATAAATGGAAGAATGTAGAAATGACATTCTCTCCCACTCAGTAAGGACTCCATGACTCATTCCAAACTACCAAGTTCCATAGAAAATATTATGCAAAGCCTAGAGAAGCGTGACAAAAGCTTTTTTTAAAAATACAGATTTTTAAAAAAGTAGTACTACAGGGGAATCTAGCAGATTCATGCCAAAGCTGCTGCATTTAGAAAGCTACAAAACAAAAGGAAAGACAGAAGAGTACATAGGCCGGTCAGGGTTATTTTTATCTGCACAATGCACTTTCTACCTGAGCTCTAATACTTAGTTTAGGTTTTTAAATTTGAACACTCTAACCTTTAGGACACTGACACTGTTGGTATCCTTCTCCCTAATATGAGATAACTAAAAAGAAGCTGTTGATGTATAATATTCTGGGCATTCTCTGAGATTGCATGGATTAAGGCATCTAGATTTATTGTCAGAACCAAGTGGAGGGTCACCTCCAAACCTGGTATCCCTATGAAAAAAGAAAATCAATAATCTACGTTTTACTCCTTCAATCATAAACTACTCAGAAAGGACCCTGAGAGAATGCCACCCAAGTTCTACATCTATTTCAAAGAAAAGTAAAATGTATGTTCATGTAGCATTGACACAAATTGAGTTACATATCTGTATTCAAAAGAGGTAAATTACCTTTCCTGCTCTCTTCTTCTGGAGCTTTTCATTCATACCCTAGTGCACACATTTGTCCCTGCACATCTGTCATGATGTAGTTGGTACCCCATCCTCAATCTCTCCTGTCATCACAGGCTGGCTTCTATGGTGCTGACCACTTTGTCACCATCTGAGATTCTCCAAATGAAAATCAATGAAGCAATAAGATAAATATCACCTCTCTTATCGCACATCCAGAACACATTTACTTCTGAAAGCCATTCATTGTTATTTATTTTAAATGATCTGCTCAATGCACAGCAAATCATATTTGCTAGAACTGTCATTTTCATGAATTTTTCAGGTAGGACTGTTGTCATTTAGCAATGGAGGGAAGGAAAATCACACCATACAACAGAACTCATGTGAGAGGCTTATTGGAGGGGAGGGGAGAGGGCACAGAAGTAACCTCTGGGGGTGAGATCAGAGGGAGGAGCCTTTTTTAAGAGGATGTAGTACATGAGCATAGGGAGAACACTACATAGTAGCTGTAGCTGGTGACCTATTCTGTCACGATCCGGAGAGCTGATCAGTGTAAATTAAATACCTGAATGCTAACAACTGCATGGACACAGGGAGGGCTCTCAGTGGCTACAGTTGATGACATATTCCATTAGAACCCTGAGAGCAGGCTAGCATACATGCCTGAATATTAACATTCCTCCCTTTTGTTTATTATAAAAAAGTGAGGACATAGGAAGGGGTGGCAGATAAGGTGGGAATGAGGGTGCTGTGTTCTCAACACTGCTTCCTGTTGACCTGGGGGCATCATCATCTTTGGGGGACCTGAGAAAGCTGGGGTGCTAGCCAAGTCCTGGGATATCTGGCAGTTTCACTTTGTTGTTCAGGCTCTGTGGGACCATCTGGCGTCTCCTGGACCTGGCAAGATGCTGGCAGAAAAGAAGATAAAGTTAAGTTTAGGAGGAAATTTTTTTCTTAGGTCCTGGTAATTGAGGGAGGGGAGTCCCAAGACCAACGTGAGGAAACTTAGACTGTTGATTGACAGTACTTATTCTGGAGTGTATCTGACTTGTTCAAGATGGATCCAAATTGACTCCCTGAAGCTCACAAGGAGTTTTTGAGTTTACACAAAGAGGCAAGTTTTAGACACATTAACTGTTATCATCTGTACTGAAATTTACATTGGAGAAATGACAGTACACTCATGCCTTTGAGTCGTTAGAAAACAACCAAAAGGAATTTAAAATCCTGAGCTTGTGGCTATGATAATAGTAGTAGTCCTCTGCCAGAGCTAGATTAATAGCTTATCAGAATCTCATTAATTGATTAATGTTAAGACTATGAACTTTTGGAGTCTTACTACAACAGTAGCATAGCAAGAGAGAGAAAGCTGGAACATGTTTCATTCTTTATACACCTCGAATCACTTTCTTTTTATTCCTAGTTACATTTTCCTATCTTCACATAAACAAGCCTTAAAGTACCTGGTCCTTTCCCATCATCACAGCATCACCTTGACACTCTCTTTCTATCCAATTTACCAGGAGACACAGGTCCTTTTTTCCCAAGGGCAGTCATTGCAGAATGAGTACCTATTAAATAAAGGAATAGTTTAAAAGTTACATTAAAATATGTTCTGTCTTTTCTAAATCTGGGGGGAGGTGGGCACCTTTGTGGTGCTGTTGGCTCTCATTACCATTTGGTAGCCTTGCACCTCCAGTGCTGTGGCTAATGGTTGGCAATAGTCTTATAACAGTAGCTGGTTAGTTGCTTGATTAGAGATTTTTTGAATGTGTTGTTGGAGATACAAAGAAAAGAAAATAATGAAAAAAATGAAGGGTGTGGCTAGTAGAGACAAGAGAATGAGGAGAGGGGTCAGAAAGAAAAGTTTCTCCTTCCATAAGGAGTTCTCAATCCAGTAGAGTTGAGTATGACTGCAGGATTAAGTCTCATTCATCTGGAACAGAGGACAAAGCAGTTGATCTCGGGGTACTCTGAAACTGGGGGGAGCAGGGTCCTGTTAGCGTTGATGTGTATGAAAAAAAATTGTCTTGAGGTGGGGAAGTAAAGGACTTGAGGTGGGATAAGTGAATCCAATAAGAGAGGCCCCCAAGCTTAGCAGTGGTGGGGGTTACAAGAATTACATTGAAAGGGCTCTGTCATTTAGGGGTAAGGGATGTTGATCTGGAGGAGAGAGAAGGACCTGATTTTCAGTGTTGATTGGGGATAGACAGGGGTTGGTGTAAAAGAGACCGCACTGTGATTTTCTGGCTACCCAGACCTGAATAATCACACAGAAACTATATTAATTAAAACACTGCTTGACCAATGTCTTAGGCATATTCTTAAGGCTCTTCTATCTTAAATTAATCCATTTCTATTCATCTCTGTATTGCCACGAGGCAGTGGTTTACTGGGTAAGATTCTAGCATCTTTCTCTTAAGCAGCTATATCCCATCTCCTTGACTCTGCCTTCTATCTATCTATCTATCTATCTATCTATCTATCTATCTATCTATCTATCTATGTTTGGATTTCCCTCCTGGCTTTACTCTGCTAATCCATTGGCCAAAACAGTTTTATTCATTAACCAATAAAAGCAACACATATACAGAAGGACATCCCACATCAGGGTGGCACATGGTTGGGGTAGAGAGTGGTCAGTAAAGTTCCAAAGGAGAGAGCAAAAATGACAGAGTAAAGGAATAAGCAGGTGATCAGGGAGAGGTGAGAGTTTGGGTGAGAGACTAGGGATTAGAACCGACTGCCCATATATAAGCTCACATGGTGAGATGGTAAGTGGTTGCTTGGGGAGATCCCGGAGCCTGAAAAGAGCCAGAGGCAGGAGCTTTAACCAATCCAGGTGAAGTTCCTGTGACATTTTGACAGAGGTGTGTTTTAAGGAGTAGTTTGTTCTATCTTTCCTAAGTACAGGGGGTGAAATGGGATATGGAAATGCTAAGAAATGCTGAGGGCTTTAAATAGGGTTTGGGAAACTGGGAGGTGAATTTGGGACCATTGTTTGACTGGAGGGAGATGGGGATTCCAAATCCAGGAATGATCTTCCAGAGGAAGAGGACAGAGACTGTCTGAGCCCTTCTGTTAGTGGTTAGGAATGGCCCTACCCAGCCAGATAAAGTGTCCACTAGGATCAGGAAGTAGTCTGACTGTCAGCATGTGACTAAAGTCAAGTTTCCAGTCAGAATCCAGGAGGGAGACTCTGGCCTGGTGGGTGGGAAAAGAAGGGCTATAGGATCTTGAGTTGGCATCTGACGTTTGACAGATTTTACAAGAGGCAGTAATAGTCCTTTGATGTGGGATTCCCCTCTGTATGCTATGAATATGTTTTATTACCACTGGTTATTAAAGATGCTGGTTTGGTCAATGGCTTAGTAGAGTAAAGCCAGGCAGGAAATCTGAACAGAGATATAAAGAGAAAATAGGCACAGTCAAAGAGATGCCATGCAGCTGCCAAAGGAAAAAGATGCCAGCTGTGAGCCAGAACCTTATCAGTAGGCCACAGCTTCATGGTGATTCACAGATTAATAGAAATGAGTTAATTTAAGATGTAAGAGTTAGTTAGAAATATGCATAAGCTATTGGCCAACGAGTGTTGTAATTAATATAGTTTCTGTGTGATTATTCACGTCTAGGTGGCAGGGAAATAAACAAGTAGTCTCCACCTACAGCCCTTTAAGAAATACAACTCCTCAGGGTTGGACTGTAGTTGGGCCTTGACAAAGTGAGACAGAGTTTGGCTATTAGGATGAAAGAGCTTGTGTAAATAGGACAGAATTTGTCAAGTGTCAGTTGGTGAGAGTGGGGATGTGGGTTATAGTGCAAGGATTCCCTGTGGTGGGTGAGGTGAGTCTGGGCCTTGGAAAGCTGCAGCACTTGCTGCCTCAGCAACTTGGCTAGTTCCTTTAGAGATGATGGAATTGTTGGTGTGGTGGAACCTGCAGTGGGTAATCCCTGTAGCTGTGGGGAGATGGGAGGCTTGCAGCATGGCCATAATTTGACCTGAGTTGGTAGTGGACTCTCCTTTTGTTGTTAATAGTCTGTGCTTTTTCCAGATGGCAGTGTGGGACAGGAGGATATGAAAAGCATATTTGGAGTCTGCGTAAACTTTTGGGGATTGTCCTTGTGTTATTGGGAAGGAATGGGTGTTCAGCCTTTTGATTAGTGGTGTGAGCAGGGAGGGCCTGTGCCCCAAGCACCTCAGTATTTGACATTATGACACAGCCTTCTATACAGGCAACCTCATGTAAAAAAGGAGCTGCCATCTGTACCAGGTATAGATGGCCTTAGATAATGTGCCCTGTTATATGTGTGAGGAATGGGGCAGTAGTTCCTCTTAGTTTTCAATGCAATAGTGAGATTAGGAGTTGTCAGTGTTTGGTTGGGGGAAAAATTTTGAGATATTGAGGGTTGGGCAAGATTGTAAAGTAATTTTGGCATCTTCTACTAGTGCCACCTGGAGGGAAAGAACCCAGGGAAGGAGAAAAAGTTTGTATGCTTTTAAAAGTTAAGATACGGGACAGGTTGTGAGAGGAGAAGATAGTGGTGGGTGACCCAAAGGTTAGATTTTTTTTGATTCACAAATAAGAAGCTCAACAGTTGCTAAAGTGTGTATTCAAGGCTCCCTTCCCTCGGTGGTAAGGTCTAATTTTTGACAAGTATGCTATGGGTGCAAAGGAAGGTCCCAGTCGGTGGCCTACAACCCCAAGGACATCCCTCTTTCTCTGTTACGTAGAGAGAGAAAGGATGGATTAAGTCAGGGAGATGTAGTGCTGGGGTCTGGAGGAGGGCCTGCTGGAGCTTATGAAAGGGCTTAGTAAGGAGAGTGGAAGGGGTTCATGTGAGAGAGGCCAAGGACTTCCCTATATAAGGGGTAGGCAAGGGAGGGAAAACAGGGGATCGGGGAATGTAAGGAGCTAGCTATTCCTAGCAATGATAAAATCTCCTCTTCAGTAGAGGGGACTGTGAGAGACTGGATTAGGTGTTTTCTATCCAAAGGAATGGCTTGGTGGGTTGGAGTAATGGTTAGTGCCAAGTAAATGACCTGAGGAGTGGACCTTAGAAGGTGAGACTCTATAGTCCTAGCTGGACAAGAAATTTAGAAGTGCAGAGGTATTAATTTGGATAACTTGTAAGAATGGACTGCAGAGGAGAAGGTTATCCACATACTGTATGAATTTATATTTGGAGGGAGACAAAGAGAATAAATCAGAGGCAAGGACTTGACCAAATAGGTGTTGGTTGACTCAGAACCCCTGGGGTAGGACACTCTGTGGGAGCTGGGTAAAGAGGTGGGTGTAAGAGCCAGACCAGGTGAAAGCAAAAATGTTGTGTGACTGGGTCCTGAGAGGGACAGAGAAGAAAGCATCCTTGAGATCCAGGACTAATAAATAAGAGGTCCCTGAGAGGATAGTGGAAAGGAATGTGTAAGGGTTAGGCATAACAGGGTAGAGAAGGACCACTGCAGAAAGAAGACCATTACCGGAGGTTTAGAACTAGGCGGTAGGCCCCATTGGACTTTTTAACTACAAGTATAGGGTGTTACAGGGAGAAGATGTAGGATGAAGTAGGTTTTTTTTTTCTTAGGAGGTCAGAGATGATAGGTTTAAGTTCCCTGAGGCTCTGGAGTGAGAGTGGGTACTTGGGCCAGACTTCACTGCAAACATGGACAAGTTTAGAAGCCCTTAAGTCGGGTGCTAAGTGTAGGGGGCTGAGTTTTCCCCAGAGGGGAGTTTGGAGGTATGGTTGATGACACAGTTCCCATGAGTGAAGGAGAGAAAGAAGATCAAAAGTCCTGACTTTCCTAGCATCCCAGGAATCCAGGGAGGATCGAATTGAGTAGGCTCAAGCTGTTCAGTATGCTATCACACAAGAATAGGGGCCAAGGGCTCCAAGTCTGAGAGACATGATTGCCTGGCCCCACAGCTGTGAACAGGCTCAAAGGGTGAGAAACCATGCTCATGAGAGTTAACCCTCACTCATGGGAAATGGCCAAAGGCGAGTGTTAGCAAAGAGGGTCAACCATAGCCTTAAAGACCGTGACTGGGGGATCCTCCACCTCCATGAACACCAGACAGGTGCACCAGAGGCTCAGTGGTCACTGCCAGGGATACAGGGAAGTGTTTATGCCAACTGGGAGGACTTAGCAATTGTGCTGGTGTTGGGTGGACAGCCCAGCGATCAGTTAGGTGGAAAGTGAGCCTGTTGCAGGTAGACTGGGAACAGGATATGTGCGTGGGAGGGACTGCCAGAAGAGTGTGCCCCAGTCTAGGGATGAATGTTGTTGTTTAGCAGCAGAGGGAAGGAAAGTCACACCATACAACAGAACTCACGTGGGAGGTTTATTTGGGCGGGGGGAGAGGAGAGACCACAGAAGCAGCCTGGAGGTTGAGAGCAGACAGACAGAGAGAGAGAAAAAAAAAGAGAGGGAGAGACAGACAGAGACAGAGAGGAAGGGGTAGGAGGGGCTTGCGTTTTATAAGGGGATGTAGCACATGAGCTGAGGGAGCGCTCTAAGTAGTGGCTGTAGCTGATGACATATGCTGTCAGGACCCTGAGAGCTAGTCAATGTAAATGCCTGAATACTAACAGTGTATGCACACAGGGAGTGCTCTTAGTGGCTGAGGTGGTTCTGTTAGGACCTTGGGAGCAGGCCAGCAAAATTGCCTGAATGCTAACAAGAACCATAGTCTGCAATGTGGAGATGATCCTCCGGAAAGGCTCTCAGGAACACCCACAAGGGAAAGAACACAATACAAGAGATGAAAACCCTACGCTGTGTTATAAACTGTGTGTGTGTGTGTATGTGTTAAATACAAATCTCTACAACAGTATAAACTGCTGTCCTTCAATTCTAGATGCATAAGATAAAGCCCATGTCTATCCCAGAAGTATTGATGAGTAAAAGAGAAAAGACAGAGTTCTGTTTTCTAGCACAGCTGAGCCACCGGCTTGAAAATCTGTTTCTATTCTTTTATATTTATATTTCTTTTTATTGTTTTTTTTCTTTACATAATATATCCTAATTGTGGTTTCCCTCTTCTCATTACTTCCTCCTTCTTCCCCTCCCATTGGAATCAATTCCCTTTCTGTCTCATTAGCAAACAAACAGGATGGAGCTGGAAAAGTTTGCTCAGAGATTAGGGCCACTTGTTGATTTAGAGGCTGCAGGAGTAAGCTTCTCTGATTATAGCTGATGGATGTAACAGGGCATCATTAGGAGTCATTTTATTGCTACGTTATGTTTTGTTTTGCTTTATTATTATTTTTTTAGAACATCAGTACTTGGTTTTACCCTACGTCCCTGGACTATCTGGCCTCAGGTTCTTGGTCACTTAACCAGCGTCGGGAATGAGTTCCATCTGGTGAAGTGGGACATAAGTCAAATCAGGTAATGACTGGTTACTCCCACAGTTTTTGTGCGTGCGTGCGTGTGTGTGTGTGTGTGTGTGTGTGTGTGTGTGTGTTTGTGTGTCACCATAAAACTAACATATTTGGTCTGGAAGATGCCATTGTGAAACAAATGGTTTGTGACTAGATTGGTGTTTACTTTCTCCTTTGGTAGCCAGTAGAGTAACTTCTTGTAACAAAGGCAATAGAATGTAGTGATGAAGTTTCTGTGTAGGCACCAGCTCTATTTCTCCATGTTAAATGAGTGTGTAAGGGTTGTCTTCAGGAATGGGGCTTTGCTGTCAAGTTGTGTAGAACAACTTACAGTCTCAGCAAGTACCTGGGTTGTTTGGGGAGTCCCATTGGGACAATGGGGGCCAATAATTCAATCACCTGTAACCCAATCCTAGTCCTGAAAGGTTTATTTGGAAAAAAAGAGATGGCCATTTGGGGTTCTGTCTCCCCATTAATTGGTGGTTTCATTTGTGCTACCTTAATTTTTGTATATACTTTAGGGATCTTCTACTGTATTGTTTCTTTACTACGCATAAAATGGTCCTTAATATTAGGCATCTCTCCCTATAATCCTTCCCTCCTGCACACATACATTTAGAGGCTAAACCATTACAATTCTTTGATGAAAAATAGTTTCTGAGTTTGAATGATGTGCCCAGGTTTCCATAGATGTAACATTGTTTATGTTTCCCCTCCTCAGTTACCTTCTGTTATCCTCTGTTAAAAGCTGTCCTGATCAACTGAGGCTTGCCCTGAGGCCTTGAGGTATGGAAAAGAAATATAAATCCTTTTCTAAATCAGGAATATGCTTGGCAGAGCCAAATAATAGCTTGGGGCCAGGGCTTTGGAAATTTTTTGCCTGAGGCCCTGATAAATACATAAAGATCCTAAGAACCCAACTCTTCCCAATGTAGGGGGCTGTGTGCTCAGTCTGTGATGCTCTTGGATACCCTGTGTTCCCATTTGCACCATTATTTGATCAGTTTCTTGCTGACTTATTATGGATTCTCCCCCCAGAAATACTGTATAAGATGCTTTACTTCTTAATAAGATTGCTTGCCAGAAGACATAGCTTTTACAAGACCTCCTGATCCCAACTTTCTTATCATCTCTGTCTTCAATCTACTTTATCTTCTGATCCCCTGGTCCTCTTTCCCAGGACCCTGCCACTGAAGAATGACCTGTTGGTCCAGGTTATTTTTCTTTCTCCCATTTTCCTGAACTTAATGGAATAGAAACTTTAACAATTACAAGGAAATCAATAAAATAAAATAAAATAATTCTTTGAAAACTTGAACAAGGTTAACAAACAGCCAAGTTAATCAAAAGATAAAGAAGACTCAAAAATGTCTTAAGTAATCAATGTAAGGGAAGTAAGGTAGTTCATTTAATGAGTTCATATTTTAAAAATAGGATTGCAGGGCATCTGGTGTTTGAGAGTAGCCCCTTCCAATTCCTAGGCAACACTGATAAAATAAAAAAGATAATGAGCAGATACCATCTTAATTTCTAGACCCTGTCACCTCAGCATTCTATTGCAGCATGAATAATAAAAACACAGAGACAGATATTGGGGAACAATCTAAAGATCAAAGAAGCAAAGCAGCCAAGTCACTAAAGAGCTCTTACCTCCATGACATCTTCAGACAGAGAGTGACTTACTGTCTCATCCCACCTTATATTACTCTCCTGTGTTGGGATTAAAAGCATGAACCACCACTTCCCGGCCCCTATGGCTAACTAGTGTGGCTGCTGGGATTAAAGGTGTGTACCACCACTGCCTGGCCTGTATGGCTGACTAGTGTGGCTGTTTTGTGTTCTGTTCTTCAGACAAGTTTTATTTATTAAAATACAAATGAAATATTACTACATTCCCCTTTCATTGTCTAACATAAAATAGAAGGCTATAACTAATATAAGAAAAACTATATACAATAAGTACCTATATACATTATATACAGGCAATAAATACATCAACAATGTCTAGTCCATTTGCATTTGACAAATTCAGAAAAAATACTCCATATCTATCCTATCTTGGTAAGTACAAAGTGTTGTACCTAAATTACTTTCTGTCATTACTTCCTTTCTGCATCAGTTAAACAAGAAAAACTATAATTATAATTGTAACTATAACTAATCTTCAACTTTCTCAGAGACCCAAGAAGGAAATAATAATAATTGAGTAATCAGGAAGTGCAAGTAAGTGATTTCCAAAAATGTGGAAAATGACAGAAAAAGATGGCTTTCTAGATAATCATCCAGAGTTTCTTGGGGCATCCATCTCTAGCCTACATGCCTAGAGTATCTGAAAAACGTTTCTGTTAAGCAGGGCTTTTGAAGAACTGTCCCACCTTGTCTAGGAAAGGTTTTACATTCACTCTCTTTTGTGTCCTGCTTGTCTCTTTAGGACAGTACACTGTCAGCAGTTTAGGCAAGGACACTTTCTTGCCCAGTGGCTTACTTTTGCCACAAAGAAGCAAACTCCATGTGGAATTTCTTTGATGCCCTTCATCTTTTCTGAAGTAGATTAGTGCTGCCAGGAACAGACATATCTCATTGTCATAAAAAAAAGAAAAAAGAACCAATGTCATTAAAATGCCCTGTTCTTTAGATCTCTGAAGTGTTTGAAAATGACCTGACTATTTAAAAATGTCTTTGTTTGACCTTGAAAACATACCAAATGTGGCTAAAAGTTTTATTATAATATGTGGTTAACTACTAACCTGCATTTCCTTATTAGCCTAAACAGTTGAAAATAATAATTTTCAAGAACTAGAAATTTGCACCACATTGTTAAATAAAATCATAAGTACAATACCTTGAAAAAGTGTAGAAATGTATATATGGTATATTCAAACAAAATTAATCTTAATAAATAAAATTTGTATACAATACACAAGTCCATTCCAATGTAAAACATTTAATACTAGTAGTTACTTTTTAAAAGAAGATTCAATCTTCTACCTTTTTATCTTATCATATCTATATCCTCCTTTTTTTCAGAGTAGATTCAATAACCTACTTTTTTATCCTATCATACCTATATTCCTCTTTTTTCTTTTCAAAACAAGAGCTCTGAATCTAATATCCTTTGTTCAACTTTCTTCCTGCCCATAACCGAAAACAACTTGCAACCAACTCCCCTAAACAATGGAAAACATCCATAACCCATTGAATGACCAAAACCCACACATTCCACTTTTGGGGAATGTGGACGTCCTATACTTAAATTTACTTTCTGTTGTTGGGGGCCAGGGGTGACAGTTTATTTAGGAGATCCTGAAAAGAAAATTTTGGGTTAACTGTCAAGTCCTGGGACAGGTAGCTGTATCATTTGTTGTCCATTCTCTGCATAATGGGAAAGTGCTTGCTTAGAGCAGTCATTTAGGCTAGATCATCTCAGCTAACCACCATGAAATTATTCTGAGCAGTTTGTAGTCAAAAGCTGATCTCTATGTGATGTTTTTCAGCTTAATAATGTTATCATAGTCCTGGAGGAATTGTTGTGAAGCACCATCCTCCTTTTGGAGATTTCAAAGGTTGCTGTTAGGCATGTTTATGGTTCACTGCAGAAAAGTGATAGAGACTCAAACCAAAAATGATGTGCAGGAAGGAAAATGAAAGCTTTTTCTAGAATTAATTAGTATATGACCGTTAATATCATGGTTTAATATATATTATATATAATACCATTTATATAGTATATATTAATCTTATAAATAAATCGTATACCTTAAGAAAAGCTGCTAAAGAGTCAATATAAAACCAAAGGATTATAAGATTAGTAACAATAAAGTAGTCTTTAAATATTTGTTTTCTTCTATTCCATATTAGGATAGAGACATGAGACAGAAATTTTGGATTTCACCTTAATAAGCATGCTTGGGTTTAGAGAAGAAGAGAGCCACACTCTAACTCCAAAGCCAGCTTTAATTTTTAATTGGACTGGAACTACAAAAAGACCATTTGCATTATAATCTGTAAAGAAATGCAAAAGAAAAACTTGGGAAGATTTATAAAATTTTATCCTGTTAGAAATGTGATATACCAATAGGCCAATTTATTCTTTTTCTTGAGACTTTTTTTTTTCCTGGATGATTTGTTGTTTTCTTCCAGATGTCTCATTTGTCCAGTGGCCTTCATATTCCTTAGCTGGATACCTTTATTCTCCTGAAAAATAAAACAGAAACAAAACCCTTCCCCAACCCTAATTTTGGGGAGATTCCCTTTGGCAAGTTATTTCTGATCAAATGAAAAGTATTTGTTAGTTTTATAAGTTAGTTCAGATTAAATGTCCATGCTGTTTAAGGAATTATCATCTCTTCTAATTAAGAGCTGTCTATTGTTCAAATTGAATCTTTATCAACTTTGATGGTATCCATAGCTTTTCTTCTTCCATGGAAACAAAAGCAAAACCCCCTTCCCAATGTAATATATTTCCTGATTTCCATTCTGAGGTCAGTATAACTTTAAAGTATATCAGCTGATTTAATTTTGTAATTTTTTCTTCTATTCAAAGTCATACCACAGCTGTTGTTCCTTTCTCATTAGAATTTAGAAAATTCAAAGTTAATAAAGCATTATGCAATCTATGTCTGGGAGTACTTATCACCCCTTCCTGTTTATTTGGCATATTTTTTTAGAGTTCAACTTGACCTTTTTATAACTGTCTGCCCTGTAGGATTGTGTGACATATCTGTAATATGTTTTATATTACAATAAGCAAAAAGTCTCATTTTCTTTTAGACATATGCTGGAGCATTGTCTGTCTTTACTTATGCCATAATGGCCATAACTTCTAGCAAATGTGTGATTTCCAAATCAGTTTTTTTCTGAAATCAAAGCAGTTGCCCTTTGAAAACCTGAATAGGTATCAATGGTGTGGTGTATATATTTTAGTTTTTCAAATTCTAAAATATGGAACACATCTTTCTGCCAGATTTAATTCCTTTGAGTATCCTTCAGGTTATTTCCAACAGGTAGTGGTGTTTGGCTGTATAAATAATGAATAGGACAATTCCTTATAATTTTTAACTTGTTGCCACATGACAGAAAGTCTTTTTTTAACTTTGCTATTGACATGATGCTTTCATGAAATTCTGAGGCCTTCAGTACATTTCCAATCATTAATTGATTGATTAATGCATTACCTTTTGCTAGAAGACCTGTCAGACCTGTATGGGATCAGATGTGTGTTATGTATATGGGATGATGCCTATTCCTGATTGTATCTTGTAATGGAATAAATAATGAAGTCAATTCTGTATCATCTGGTATAAATTCAGTGGTTCCAATATGCAAAACAACTCTTTCTGCATATTGCAAATCAATAACCATGTTGAGAGGCCCTTTAAAATCCTTTAGTTCCATAAGAATAGCATATAATTCTGACTTTTGGACACCATTATAAGGGCTTTGATCCACTTTACTTAAATTTTATGATTTGTAACCTGCCTTTCCTGATTCATTTGTGTCACTATAGAATACAGGAACTTCAGTTATTGATGTGTCTTTTACAATGCAAGGAATGATCCAGTTAGTTCTCCTTATAGGTTGAAATCTCTCACTTTTGGGATAGTTGTTGTTAATTTCTCCTCCCAAAATTACTACAAGCTTTTTTCCTAGGTTCAATTTATTCCCATAATTTGTCAATTTTACCATTATTAAAGGGTAGTAGGGTCTATTTCTGCTAACTGACGAACTCTCAATTTTCCTTTTAGAACTAACTCAGAGACCCTTTCCACATAAGTTTTTAATTTTTTACTCAGTTTTTATGGAAAAATATCCATTCTAAGATAATACTTTCCTTCTGCATTAAAAGTCCTGTAGGGGAATGTTTGGAGGACATGACCTGAACACGATTAAGATTTAGATTCACACAATCCACATGTGCCTTCTAAATTTCCCTTCAATCAAAGCCAATTTTCTCTCGGATTCAGTTGACAACATCCTGACACTATTTAAGTCTTTGTCACCATCTAAGGTTTTGTTTAAATTAATCAGGACATCAGGACCTTTTCCAATAGTGTGCCTAGATAGGAAATGTCTCCTAGCAATCTTTGGAAGCCATTAAAAGTCTGCAATTGATCTCTCATAATTTGCACCTTTTGGGGTCTAATTTTTTTGTAAATTTATTTTATTACTTAATTAATAGGATCTCCTCTTTGCAGTTTTTCAGGAGCAATTTACAATCCCCAAGAAGGCAAAGTTTTCTTTATTTCTTCAGACAATCTTTCTAAAGTATCCATATTTGAATCAGATAGTAAAATGTCATCCACATAATGGTAAACTATAGATTCAGAAAATTGTTTATGTGCTTTCCAATGGCTAATTACAAAATATTGGCATAGGGTGGGGGCTAGTTATCATTTCCTGTTGGAGAATCTTCCACAGATATCTTTTAGCAGACTGAGAATTATTATAAGTCAGCACTGTGAAGGCAAATTTTTCTCTATCATTTTACTATAAAAGGTATAGTGAAGAAATAATCTTTTAAATCTTTAGACAATACAGAAAGTAAAGGAATGACAGACTGTAGAGAATTCACTGACTGAGTAACCTTATTAACAGCTCTTAGATCTGTTACCATTCTCCATTTTCCAGTTTTCTTTTTTAACAACAAATACAGGAGAATTTCAAGGGCTGGTTGGTTCTTCAATATGATGAGCATCTAGTAGCTCTTGTACCAGCTGTTCTAAAGCCTGCAGTTTCTCTGTTGTTAAAGGTCATTGCTTAACCCATAGAGATTTGTCTGTCAACCTTTTAAAAGGTAAAACTATTGGTGCTCTTGAAATGTCAAGAGCTATTGTGCCCTGTTCTTGTACAACCTGAATGTTCAGTGACTATCCTTGATATAATCTTGTAGTATTTTCCCCAAAAACATGCATTAATTTATATGTTTCTAAGAGTGGGGGAATGTTAATCTAAGTATTCTATTGTAACAAATCATATCCCCACAAATTCGTTGCTATGTTAGCCACATATGGTTTTAATATTCCACTCTGTCCTTCTGACCCTATACATTTGACCCATTTCATGCTCTGCTTTACCTGAGATAAAGTTCCAATCCCTAAAAACTGAATATTTACATACTGAAGAGGCCAATTTGGTTGCCAAGATTCTGATGAAATTATTGTTACATCTGCATCTGACTGGATTTGAATATCTCTATGATCTGTTTTATTTGGCTTTTCAAAGACCTGTATCTTAGCACTCAGATTAACCAACTTTTTTAGTGATGATACAAAAATGATAAAGACGAAAATGTTTATAATTGACATTACATAAATCCCATTTTTCCCATTTGTCCTCTCATTTAATCATTTTCTTTTCAAACTGTCTAGAATACTATCATACAGAGACTCAAATACCTCCATTGTAATGGTTTTTCCACTTTTTTAATGTGACAAAAAAAATTTTCTATTAACTAATTCCTCCCTTTAAAAATTCCCAATTGTTTTACTAAATCTACCAATGATATTGATGAAGATGTGAGGCTTATGGTTGTCATGTAGAACAATAAAAGCCTGACTGAATTTCAAGGCAGCTACCTAGTTTGGCACTAACCTGAGAAGGGGGTTAAGGGAGAGCCCAGGATTCACATTGGAGAGAGAGAGAGAGAGAGAGAGAGAGAGAGAGAGAGAGAGAGAGAGAGAGAGAGCTTTCTGTCTAAAAAACACACAGGGAAATTTTAGGAAAAATCACCTGTGATGGGAGGCTGTCTAAAGGTAGAACCAGTCAGTCTAGGGTCAGAGAGTCCTGTGGCATTGTCGTATTTTCTGGAGTTTAGATGGCAGCTGGAGATCGTTTCAGAAAGGCTACAACAGAGGGTTGGGAAAAAACAAAAGAAAGCCTAGCCCTGTGGGGCTGGAGCTCCACATGCAGCTCTGGTGGGAATATCACATGCATCTCCAGCCTGTGCCCATGGCTAAAGCCACAGGCAAATAGCTTATTCATGATTTGATGCCAAATATTGCATGAATAATAAAATCCAGAGACAAATATTGGGGTTCAATCTAAAGATTGAAAAAGGAAAGCAGTCAAGTCACTAGAAAGCTCTTACCTCCATGAAATCTTCAGACAGAAAGAGAGTGAGTTACTGTCTCATCCAACCTTATATTCTCTCTAGTGCTAGGATTAAAGGTGTGCACCACCACTGCATGGCTGATGGTGGAGAGATCAAACACTTAAAAGAAATCCCACACTAGCTCAGAACTGAGAGATAGATAGTTATTTATTTAGGGGGAAAACTTACAAATCAGGATTCTCTGCTTGAACGGTGGATGGAAATGGGAACCAAAACAATCTGAACCAGCAAACGGGAACCAGGGAGGAGGAGAGAAGAGCCAGACACTCTTCAGCATCTGGGTAAATAGTATTTGAGGCCACGCCCCAGTAGGCGGGTAATTACTAGCTGTAAACCTTCCTGCAGCACCTCCCATTTTGTTTAATAAGAGAGTTCTAAACCTAATACAAAATTATATACAATAAGAACAAATATCCTATTCTAACTAGCTTAAGTCTTGTATAATAAATAACTTTTAACTTTAACATATTAAAATTACATGTAACAAAATAGGTATCAAATAAGAATTACAGTTATAATACTTATATTTACTTTATCTTTTATCATAACTAAGGAAAATTATAACCATAACTATCTATCTATTCTTCAACTCCATCAAAGACTTCAGAAGGATATAATATTACCCAAGTAAACAGGAAGTGCATTATAAACAACTTCTGAAACTCTAGAATTGACAGAAACATCTCGCTGCCTGGACATTTATCTAAAGTTCTTCTGTACTGTTGGGGCATCCATCTTTAGCCTACAGGCCATAGTATCTAGCAGACTTTTCCATGAAGCTGGAAATTTCAAAGACAGTTCAGTCACTTTCTGCAGAATATCTCACAGACTTTTTCATGAAGTAGGAACCCCCAAAGGACCATCTCACCTTTAGGCAAGTTCAGCGATCATCTCTCTGTGGGTACTGAATGTCCACTGAAGCAGTCCAGGCAAGAGCAGTTTCTTGCCCAAATGGCTAAGGAGCTTCTTCGATGCCCATCTTCCTCTCGAAGTAGCTTGGTGCTGCCAGGAGCAGATATGTCTCACTGTCATGAAAAGTCCTAAATTTTTTAAACATTTAAATGCCATATTCTGAAGGTCTCTGAAGGATTTTAAGACTATCTAACTGAAATATATCTCTATATACCTATAAAATCTAACTAACATGACTACAAGTTGACTATTAAAGATGACTCTCTATAACCTATATTTCTTAATTATACATTACATTTTTAAATGAGCTGCACAATCACAATACCTTAATCAAGATCAGAAATACATATACATATATTAAAATTGACCTTAAATTTGTATCAATAAAGCAAGATCCATACCAATGCAAAGAGAGTGAGTTACTGTCTCTATTCATCTCTATGTCATATCCCCTTTTAAATGTAAGTAAATATTTATAGACAATATTTGGGAATATGGGTGCAGTTTTTTCTTCCAAACTTCTTCCTGCTGTATGGGGGCACCATTAATCAGGTCTTTCATAGTGTATCCTGTGTCCCAGGTTTATCTCAGTCAGCAGTTGAGTGAAGCAATTTTTTGAGGGTGTTCATGGCAACCTTTCAGGAGGCCTTGGTCCATGAAACCATATTGGTGTAGAAGCAATCCACAGGTTCTAATCTTCTGTGAAAACAAAAGAAGAACTTCTTTTCCAAAGCACCATATCCTCAGACCCAAATTCTGAAATCAAGATACTTTTATAATATACATGCTGGTTTAGCTTAGCAGTCCACACAATGAAATGTCTCTCTGTACTTAGTTCCTTCACAGTCAAAAAATTCAAAGAAAACATAATAATATACACAATCGAGACTCTCTGTGAAGTTTCCATTTTTACCTGGCTTATTTTTCTTTACTTCTTTTAATTTATGACTATCTGTACTCTGTCTCTTTAAAGACTTTACCCCCTTTTTTTAAAGCATTAACTTTATTTTATGACTATCTATACTCTTTTTCTTCTCTCTCCCAAGCCAACGGACATTTATCCAACACTGTGACCCACTTAGAGGTCTTTTATGTCTGAATGTGTCCTATTGCATTGTCTGTAATTCTCTACTGTCTTGAAGAGCTTTAAAATGCTAAGCATCTTGGTTGCAGCTGCTCTGGATGTTGGCTCCGCCTCTCTCCAATTTTAAAATGGTGGAAGCACCACTAGTGTTAGCTCTGGGGCCGCCAGGCAGGAACCGAGCTCAGCAGTCCAAGCCCAAGAATGAGTGTGCAGCACAAAAACCCTTTTTATCTGAGTTACAGCCAAATCTGCCATGCCGAGCACTGAGCAGCCTGGAAACATCTCTCTGTATGGCAGCAGGAATCTGCCATGCTCTCCTGCCTGCCCAAGCATAGTAGACCTGATCCCACTGCCTGCCCAGGCAGGAAGAGCCACGGGCATGGTCTCAGCTACTTTCCTCCCTACCCCAAGTGGGCACACAAATACCTGGGCCCACAAATGCCATTCAAATGCTCTGTAGTCAGAGCTTGCTCCCACAGTATGGCATCAGGAAGCCACATTTCAATACTGTGCAGCTTTTTCCCTCTGCTACAGCTGAACCAGGAAATCCTCTCCCAAAGGAGCCAGGCCTGTAACATGAAGAGCCTGCTTGTTGGGGTTTCTGTCCTGCCCAGATCCCACAGCCAGTAAGCCCCAAAGAAATCACACAGAGAGGTCTATATTAGCTTATAAACTGATTGGCCCATTAGCTCAGGCTTCTTATTAGCTCTTATAACATATATTAACCCATTATCCTTATCTATTTTAGCCACATGGCTCAGTAACTTTTTCAGCAGGGCAGGTCACATCTTGCTTCTTCCGTGGTCTGGGCAGGACTGGGAGGAGTGGGCTTCCTTCTTCCTAGAATACTCCTGTTCTCATTGCCCCACCTCTACTTCCTGTCTGGTTTTCCCATCTATACTTCCTGCCTGGCTAATGGCCAATCAGCATTTATTTAAAACATGATTGACAGAATACAGACAATTCTCCCACACCACAGGCCTCTGCTTGCTTCTAGCAAACAAAGCCCATCCAAGAAAATGCTGCTAGCAAACCATGCTTAACTCTGTTCTTTTGTCCTTTTTAAGCTTTCTCTGGTCTTGCATGGATTTAGTAGGCCACGTTGGACCACCAATTGATGGCAGAGAGATCAGACACTTAAAAGAAATCCCACACTAGCTCAGAACTGAGAGATAATTATTTATTTAGGGGGGAAAGTTACAAATCAGGATTCTCTGCATGAACAGTGGATGAAAATGGGATCCAAAACCATCCGAACCAGCAAATGGGAACCAGGGAAGAGGAGAGAAGGGCTGGACACTCTTAGGCATCTGGGTAAATAGTATATGAGGCCACGCCCCAGTAGACAGGTAATTACTAGCTGTAAACCTTCCTGCAGCACAGGGCCTCTATGGCTAACTAGTGTGACTCCTGGGATTAAAGGTGTGTACCAACACTGCCTGACCTGTATGGCTGGCAAGTGTGGCCATTTTGCATTCTGTTCTTCAGGAAAGCTTTATTTATTAAAATACAAATGAAATACCACTATACTCTATTTCAAGAAGAATGCTGGAATGGAAGACTCTCTGAATTCTGAGCTATCCCTACCCATCCACTCTTGGACAACACCTTGCCATCTAACACAGGGTACCAAGATTCTCCTATTTCAATTGTAGGTGGGCAAAGCCATAGGTCCCCTAGATACTTTAACTCTCCAAAAGTTTCTTCAGCTTACTTATTATCTTTCAGTTCAGTGGAGGTGAGCACAAATTCCCTTTGACAATGGTGTCTGGCATCTCTCTCCACACCTGAGCTCCCAACATGTGAATAAAACAGGCTGAAGAGTAACTAAAGTTAGAGAAGCCAAAAGCTAGGATGATAAGACTTTGCCTGGAAGTTTCTGGATTATAATTCCTACACATCCAATGTGTGAAAGGAAAAGTATTGGCTCAAGACCCACAAGATCAAGTTCTCAGCACAAAGGAGATTTATTTGCCCTAGAGAGACAGGGGAAGGAAAAAAGAAACCAACACAGGAGATAGGGGACAAGGGAGTAGTGGAAGGGAACAAGGATAACGGGGCAGAGACATTTGCCCTAAAGGGACAAAGACTGCCTCTGGATAGAGAGGACACAAATGTGGCATATAGGAAAATGGCAGCTTATACAGGCACAAGGCTAAACCCCACATTAGGATGAGGTGTTTAATTGTAATTGGTAATGTTACTAGGTGAGGCAAAGGGGACTTTTGATTGCTACTTTGATAACTAGACCTTGGTAGATAGCCTAAGGAGGAGGAAGTGGACAACTAAGGGAATAGACCATGGTGGCTAACTTCAGGAATGTAATCTAATGTTTTTTTAGGAAGGAGAGGTGGTATAGGAGGTGCTTCTTCATTTGTATTGCTTTTATTGGTTGAATAAAAAAAAACTGCCTTGGCCTTTTGATAGGACAGAAATCAGGTAGGCAGAGTAGACAGAATAGAATGCTGGGAGGAAGGGAAGTGTGACAGATGCCATGTTTCTCCAGCCTGTGATGGACATAGGTTAAAATCTTCCTGGTAAGCCATGACCCTGGGGTGATACACAGATTACTAGATATGGGTTAGTTTATTTTTTTCCCATATTCTTTTATTTTTTTCCATTCAAAATAAAAAGATATGGGTTAGTTTAAAATGTAAGGTTAGCCAAAAAGAGGCTAGAGCTAATGGCCCAGGCAGGAATTTAAATAAATACAGTTTCAGTGTAATTATTTTGGGAGTTAAGCTAACCGGGCAGACAGGAGCCAGGCGAGATGGAACAAGGGGCCCACACTCCTTTTACTACAGAGAGGGATGGTGTACAAGGGCAGGGCCTTCCAGAACCATGTTCACCATGCTCTGGCTGTCCAGAGTTCCTTCAATGTGAACCTAAAGCTTCTGGAAGAACCAATACACAAGAATTAACCTGTCCCAATTTTTCTTCTCTGATGACATGGTTAAAATTATATCAAATACATTTGCACCCTCTTTTCACATGTGCCTTCTTTATAAATATATGCCTTGAATTTTCAAGAAACTTTCTTTGTATGCAGGGGAAAACATCATTTCCAACAGAAGACCCTTTGTACCTAAAGACACAAATATGGGGAGTTGTGTAATAATAAAATTTTGAGTCATGGCTCAACTATAGAAAACAATTTAGTTGGGGCTCTCTGAGAGACCAGGGAGATGAGATTCTATGGTCTCAGAAGACAGAAAGAAGTGATTAGCATTTAAATATCTCCACAGTAAGAGCAGGTAAGAAAGCAAAGGACAAAAGAAAGAACAGATTTTACTTAGAAAAAATTGGGAGCACTCTCTCTTCCTGTGCTGAGATCGGAGGCGCACACTGGTAGGGCTGTGCATGCCTAGAGGTAAGATCCCCGCAGGTCGGGCCTCTTTGTTTCAAAGGACACTGCACCCCCTCCCCCCCCGTAAGATCGCCCTTTCCTCTGGGGGGGCTTTGGAACTCCAGCACTCTCTCTTCCTGTGCTGAGATCAGAGGCGCAAACTGCTAAGGTTGTGCACGCCTGGTGGTAAGGTCCCCGTCGGCCTCTTTGTTCCACACGACCCTGCACCCCCCTCTTTTTTAGAAGAGAAAGTAGGAAGTAGCCTGCAATACGTGGGCACAGGAGACCACTTCCTGTGTAAAACCCCAGTGGCACAGACAATAAGAGCAAAAGTGAATAAATGGGACCTCCTGAAACTGAGAAGCTTCTGTAAAAGAAATGGACAGTTTTTTAGATAAATACCATAAACCGAAATTAAATCAAGACCAGGTAAAAATTTAAATAGACCTATAAGTCGCAAGGAAATAGAAGCTGTCATCAAAAACCTCCCAACCAAAAAAAGCCCAGGACCAGATGGTTTTAATGCAGAATTCTACCAAAACTTCCAAGAAGAGCTAATACCTATACTCCTTAAGGTGTTTCACATCATAGAAACAGAAGGGTCATTGCCAAAGTCTTTTTATGAAGCTACAGTTACCCTGATACCAAGACCGCACAAAGACGCAACCATGAAAGAGAATTACAGACCAATCTCACTCATGAACATCGATGCAAAAATTCTCAATAAAATACTGGCAAACAGAATCCAAGAACACATCAAAAAGATCATCCATTATGATCAAGTAGGCTTCATCCCAGAGAAGCAGGGCTGGTTCAACATACGGAAATCTATCAATGTAATCCATCATATAAATAAACTGAAAGAAAAAAACATATGATAATATCATTAGATGCTGAAAAAGCATTTGACAAAATTCAACACCTTTATGATAAAGGTCTTGGAGAGATTAAGGATACAAGGTTCATATCTAAGCATAATAACAGCAATATATAGCAAGCCGACAGCTACCATCAAATTAAATGGAGAGAAACTCAAAGCGATTCCACTAAAATCAGGAACAAGACAGGGCTGTCCACTCTCCCCATATCTCTTTAATATAGTGCTTGAAGTTCTAGCAATAGCTATAAGACAGAATAAGGAGATCTTGGGGATTCAAATTGGAAAGGAAGAAGTCAAACTTTTGTTATTTACAGATGATATGATAGTGTATATAAGTGACCCCAAAAACTCTACTAAAGAACTTCTACAGCTGATAAATACCTTCAGTGATGTGTCAGGATACAAAATCAACTCAAAAAAATTAGTAGCCCTCCTATACACAACGGATAAAGAAACAGAGAGGGAAATCAGAGAAACATCACCTTTCACGATAGCCACAAATAGCATAAAGTATCTTGGGGTAACACTAACCAAGGAAGTAAAAGATCTATTTGACAAGAATTTTAAGACCTTGAAGAAAGAAATTGAAGAGGATACCAGAAAATGGAAGGATCTCCCATGCTCCTGGATTGGTAGGATCAATATAGTAAAAATGGCAATTCTACCAAAGGCAATCTACAGATTCAATGCAATCCCCATCAAAATCCCAACAAAGTTCTTGACAGAACTTGAGAGAACAATAACTAAGTTTATATGGAAAAACAAAAAGCCCAGGATAACCAAAACAATCCTATACAATAAAGGAACTTCAGGAGGCATTACCATCCTTGACTTCAAACTCTATTACAGAGCAACAGTAATGAAAACAGCTTGGTATTGGCATAAAAACAGAGACGTTGACCAATGGAATCGAATCGAAGACCCGGATATTAATCCACAAACTTATGAACCCCTCATATTTGACGAAGAAGCTAAAAGTATACAATGGAAGAATTAAAGCATCTTTAACAAATGGTGCTGGCATAACTGGATGTCAACCTGTAGGAGAATGAAAATAGATCCTTACTTTCTCCATGCACAAAACTCAAATCCAAATGGATTAAAGACCTCAATATTAATCCAACCACACTTAACCTGTTAGAAGAGAAAGTGGGAAGTAGCCTGCAAAACATGGGCACAGGAGACCACTTCCTATGTAAATCCCCAGTGACACAGACAATAAGAGCAATAATAAATAAATGGGACCTCCTGAAACTGAGAAGCTTCTGTAAAGCAAAGGACACTGTCATTAAGACAAAAAGGCATCCTACTGAATGGGAGAAGATCTTCACTAACCCCACATCGGACAAAGTTCTGATCTCCAAAATATACAAAGAACTCAAGAAACTAGACATTAAAACTCTAAATTACCCAATTAAAAAACAGGGTAATGATCTGAACAGAGAATTCTCAACAGAAGAAGTTCGAATGGCCAAAAGATACCTAAGGTCATGCTCAACTTCCTTAGCGATCCGGGAAATGCAAATCAAAACAACTTTGAGATACCATCTTACACCTGTCAGAATGGCTAAAATCAAAAACACCAATGATAGCCTATGCTGGAGAGGATGTGGTGTAATGGGAACTCTCATCCATTGCTGGTGGGAATGCAAACTTGTGCAACCACTTTGGAAATCAGTGTGGTGGTTTCTCAGGAAATTGGGAATTAACCTACCTCAGGATCCAGCAATACCACTCTTAGGAATATACCCAAGAGATGCCCAATCATACTACAAAAGCATTTGTGCAACTATGTTCATAGCAGCATTATTTGTAATAGCCAGAACCTGGAAACAACCTAGGTGCCCCTCAATGGAAGAATGGATCAAGAAAGTGTGGAACATATACACATTAGAGTACTACTAAGCAGTAAAAAACAATGATATCTTGAATTTTGCATGCAAATGGATGGAAATAGAAAACGCTATCCTGAGTGAGGTAACCCAAACACACAAAGAAGGTTAAGGTATGTATTCACTCATTAGTGGACCCTAGCCATAAAACAAAGGACACTTAGCTGATAGCTCACAAGCCCAGCAAAGCCAAATAGCAAGGCAAACCCAAAGAAAATCATATATAGATCTTGGAAATTGGAAGCAAACAAGATTGCCAGGCAAAAGGTGGGAATACGGGGGTGGGTATAGAGGTGGGGTTTGGGGGCGGGTGGAGGGGAGAGGGGGAAGGAGAAGGGAGAAGGGAAGGACTGGGGAGAGATTGGGG
>PVIU01023640.1:0-27037 GCA_004026605.1 Ondatra zibethicus
GCACAAATGCTTTTGTAGTATGATTGGGCATCTCTTGGGTATATTCCCAAGAGTGGTATTGCTGGATCCTGAGGTAGGTTGATTCCCAATTTCCTGAGAAACCTCCACACTGATTTCCAAAGTGGTTGCACAAGTTTGTATTCCCACCAGCAATGGATGAGTGTTCCCGTTACACCACATCCTCTCCAGCATAGGCTATAAATATACATGACTGCTTAACAGAAGAAGTATTTCATCCATATTTCAAGAATGTCTATTATAGTTTGAATTATAACCTCCACCCAACAAGATGTTGAATTCCAAACTGCTAGTATCTGTGACTATGACCTTAATTGCAAATAGTCTTTGCAAATGACTGAGGTTATTATATCATTATTAAAAGAAGCAATTTTTATTTGAAATACTGTTTTCCCCATAGCTTAAACATATTTTTAGCTAGTTCTTATATCCTAAACTAACGCATCTCCATTAATCTTTGTATCACCACGTGGCTGTGGCTTACTGGGTAAAGTTCCGTTCAGCATCTGGCATCCAGCGTCTGGCGTCTGTCTCCGGTGGGGCTACATGTCTTCTCCCTGACTCTGCCTACTCTCTATATATATAGCTTCCAGCCTGGCTTTACTCTGCTAAGCTATTGGCTGAAAGCAGCTTTATTCATTAACTAAATAAAAGCAACACATATACAGAAGAATTTCCCATACCATTTCCCCTTTTCTGTTTAAATAAAAGGAAAGGTTTTAACTTTAACATAGTAAACTTACATATAACAAAACAGGTATCAAGCAGGAATTACAGTTACAATATTTATATCTACTTTATATTTTATCATAATTAAGGAAAAATATAACTATAATTATCTATTCTTCAACTCCATCAAGACTCCAGAAGGATATAATATTACCTAAGTTAACAGAAAGTGCATTGCAAGCAACTTCCAAAACTCTAGAACTGACAGAGATATCTCACTGCCTGGACAGTCACCCAAAGTTCTTCTGTACCATTGGGACACCCATCTTTAGCCTACCAGCCCATAGTATCCAGGAGACTTTCCCATGAAGCAGAAAACTGAAAGACAATTCCACCTATATTGGTAGTTTGTCAGTCACTTTCTTCTATGTCCTGCAGAATGTCTGGCAGACTCTTTCATGAAGCAGGAACATCGAAGAACTGCTAGCCTTCTTTAGGCAGGTTCAGCAGTCATTTTTCTGTGGGTCCTGCAAGTCCAGTCAAAAAGTCAGGCAAGAGTAGGTTTTTGCCAAAATGGCTAGCAAACTCCATAAGGAGCCTCTTCAATGTCCATCTTCCTCTTGAAGTAATTGGTGTTGCCAGGAGCAGATGTGTCTCATTGTCGTGAAAGTTTAAGTTTTTAAAACATTTTAAATGCCATATTCTGTTAGTCTTTGAGAGGTATGAAGAATAACTATCCATCTGAAATATATTTTCGTACATCTAGAAAACCTAACATGACTACATGCTTGACTGTTATAGATGACTATTAACCCTATATTTCTTAAATATACATTACATTTTTAAATGGGCTGCACAAACACAATACCATTAATCAAGAGCAGAAATACACATATAACAAAATTGACCTAAAATTTGTATCAATAGACCAAGATCCATTCCAATGCAAATCTCTATAGCATATCCCCCTTTAAATGTGAACAAACATTTAAACAATGATTAAAAATGATTATAAACAATCATTTAGGGAATTTGGGCATTGTTACCTAGACTACTTCCCTCTGATTGGGGCAATGTTAATAAGGTCTGTCATGGGGTATCCTGTGAGGTAGGTCCATCTCAGCCAGCAGTCCTGAAGCCGTCATGGATGTTGGGCCATCTGGGCCATTGCTTCAGGGGGTATTGTTTGCTCAAACCACATTAGTCTAGAAAGAATCCACAGGTTCTCATCCTCTGTGGAAACAAAAGAAGAAGAAAGGAGGCAGTTTGTCCACGAAGACACACCTGTAGTGAGAGGCTGGAGGCATGAAGGCAGAGAGCAGACCAATAGACATAAAAGCAACAAAATGGCAAAGATGGCTAGTATACCCCCAGAATCTTGAGAAAAGGCATGGTAGATATGGGTCCATGTAGCCTCCAAAGGAAGGAACCCTGACAACACCTCGAGTTTAGACTTTTATAGCCAGAATTGCAAGATAATAAATTTCCATCACCTAAAAAATTAGTTTGGGGCACTTTGTTACAGAAGCTCTGGAAAGCTATGCTCCCACCTAAAAGAAGAGCAGTTTTATTTAAGATGTCAGAATGCCAGGTAAACATATACCTTACCAAACTCCTTCCATCTCTCAGGCGCTTTCCAAACTCCTTTCATCAACCAGGCATCTCTGGCAGTGTCTCTGAACCTGAATAAAGGGGTTTCTTTTCCTCTTTTTCCACTTCTCCTTTTTATTGCCTATAATATAGACATGACCTGTGAAAACGCGTTGGCCATGTTGTTTCTTGCCTGTAAGAATATAAGGGAAGCAGGAAGACGGAAAGAATCTGAGTCCCCAAGGGCAGTCCTCTCAGCTTACCAGATTACCATTGATTAACTATTTCTTATACAGCTTGTGCTAACCTAGCTGCTGGGGACTTGTCTCCACTCAGCCCCCATGCTCCTCTAAATGAGCTGTCTTTAATTTCATCAGTAGAGCATGGCAATTTAATGAGATCATGTAGGAATAAAGGTATGATACAACTTTGTCATCATGGTGTGATAAAGGGGTGTTGTGTTTGTGGCCTCCTCATGTGAAAACTCTTACCCCACTTACCAGAAGACCTTCCTGGAGCTCCCACTAGGAAGAAACCCGAAGAATAAGCAGCCTTAAAAGTCTTTGTCCACCCCCAGGGTCTGAGAGCCAGGGAAATGCCCACCTTTCCCTCAGTAAGAAATATGTCTTCCTGGGGCATCAAATAGCTAGACCAACATTTGGCATCCTCCACAATGTCAAGTACAGCAGAGTTGGGACTGCCTGTGGCTCTCAAGGCAGCTGCTACCTCAGAACTCCTGGCAACCAGGGCCTCCCAGGGTGTCCTAGGGGACACCTTAGACTGCTACACAGCAGCCAAGCTACTGTTGTTCTCAAAAGGACTAATCGCCAGAAACTGGAAAGAAGCCATAATATGAGCAAAACTGATAAAGTCCACCATTTCTCATCAGCCATTAAACCCTGAATGAAAACCTGCAGTTGCGTTACCATTGTGGCTTCTCAGGCTTTTCACAGCAAAGAATACTGAGTTTCCTGATGAACCACTTCTAGCTTTCTTCATGCCACTGGAGTCCAGCCAAGGTATCAACATAGACCTAACAAGCTTGGGAGGAAGTCATCTAAAAAATGTCACTATATTCAGCATATCCAGAACATCCATCAAAGTCATGACCTGCTGTGGAATAATCCTTCTGTACACTGTGTGAATATATTTAGCTATGATTGGTTCAATAAACAAGCTGACTGGCCAATAACTGAACAGGATAAAGTTAGGTGAGAAAGCCAAACTGAGAATGATGGGATGGGGAGGGGCAGAGTGAGAGGAGCCCCCAGTGAGGTGGAGGACAAGTCAGACACACAAAATGGGATAGAGGTAAAGGCCATGAGCCTTGTGGCAGCACATAGATTAATAGAAGTGGGTTAAGTTGTAAGGGCTAGTTAGTAGCAAGCCTGAGCTATTGACCAAACATTTATAATTAATATAAGCCTCAGTGTGTTTATTTGAGAGTGGTTGCAGAACAAGAAAACTCCACCTGCAATGACCCCCCTCACAGATGAATATGTAAGCCTCCTTTCAGAAACAACAGCTTATCAGAACCTTTGGAGAAAGTCTGAGCATGACCTCACTTCCACAACCATCACCTCCCTCTGATGATAGTTATGAGTAAGGCGCTTTGAACAGCGAAAAAGGAATGAAAGTGGATCTCCACAGTTCTTCAGCCAGTGAATACAAACAGTAAAAGCCAATGTAACATCAAGCACCAGCCAGGCAGATCCATCTTCCAGTCTCTATTTTGATGGCCTTATATGAGTTCACTGCAACTCTCTAAGCCACAATTTCCTCATCTACAAAATAAGATAACAACAGTCATCACAGGGCCTTGGGCCATGGATCATTAGGCAAAGTGCTTGCTGTGCAAACATGAGAACCTGAGTTCGAATCCTCAGAACCTACAGAAAAGCCATGTGTGGTGGCACAAGCATGTAAGCCAGTACTGTGGTGGAATGAAAACGGGCAGATTCCAGAAGCCTCCTAGCCTGGCAGTTCATCCAAGATAGTGAACTCCACTTTCAGTGAGACATCCTTTCTTAGGGAGGATAGCAACTGAGCAAGTCACCGACATGAGCTTGTGTCCTGCATGTATGTGGGCAAGCCCACCCATACATACGTGCACATATACCACACACAAAAAGGAAGGTGGCAATGGCTTAGTAGGTAACACTGCCACATGAACATGAGGACCTGAGTTCAGATCCCAGCATTCCAGAGCAAGATGGCCGATAAAGACAGGAGAATCCCCAGAAGCTCATGGGCCAGCTAGTCTGGTGTATACAGTGTTAAGCAACAAAAGACCCTGCCTTGCACAAGTTAGAAGCTGAGAGTTGACACCTGAGGTAGTCCTATGACATGCATGCTATGATTTGCATACAACAGACACATACAGATAAATAAAATAAAAAAAATTACTACAATAGTTTTAGAGGGTTAAACAAGAGAATGCATGTACAACGTCTAGTGTACTTCCTAACACATAGCAATAAGGATCCTACAAGCAATGATGTCCCTCACTCACTCCCTCACTCACTCCCTCGCTCACTCCTCCCTCCTTCCCTTTTTTTCTTATTTCCTATGACTAGAATTTCTTAGGTCCTATGAGGGAAAGAAGAAATGAGGGACTGGGGACACTTTTCCATCCTTTCCATGACCCTTTAAGAGTGAGGTTCATGTCACTTTTACACTCTTCATAGCATCTACCATGTGACTTACCTATGGTATAGACCAGAGACATGGGAGCAAAGAAATAAAGGCAAAATCTTGGCATGGTGGCACACACCTTTAATCCCAGTACTTTGGAGATTGAGGCAGTTAGATATCTGTGAGTTCAAGGCCAGCCTGGTCTACATAGTGAGGTCCAGAACAGCCAGATTATAAAGTGAAACCAGAGAGAGAGAGGGAGGGGTGAAAGTCTCCTCCAAATGACATTTACTATTAAAGGGACTTTTTGTTTGTTTGTTTTGCAAGACAGCTCTGGTTATCCTGGAACTTGCTTTGTAGAACAGGTTGGCCTCAAACTCACAGAGATCCGCCTGCCTGTATCTCCCAAGTGCTGGGATTAAAGGCATGCGCCACCATGCCCGACTTAAAGGGACATTTTGAAACTGGAATAAAAGCAGTGGTGCAGTGAGTGGGCAATAAAAGCCATTCTTTCCTGGTGTCTGCACTCAGCCCAATCTCCCCAGCCCCCGCACACACACACACATATACACACAAGCAGAGTGCAAGAGGACTACAGAATACTCCAGTGTATCTCACGGAAGGAAAGCAACCAGAGGGGAAGAGAAGCCATTCTGAAAAGGCAGCCTTGAGTCCCACAGGGCACCTGCACCTCACCCAAAGCCTTCATAGGGTCCCAGTAAATCTGTCGCCATGCTCTGCATTTTCTCATTCTTGGTTCCTGCTCCCTAAATTGTCACCACCAGTATCTCAGCCTTGACTGTCTCTCTCCCCTCCCCATATTCCTCTGTGTTCTTCTTGCCCTGTGGTGAATGCCAAGGAATATGACCTCACTGACACTAAAATGAATTGGTTACACTTCTATTTAGACAGTAAATCATGACTTAAAGGCATATTCAGGTACCTTCGATTTTTAAAGTATTAAAAATCAACATAATTGAATATTTTTCTACCCATTTTACAGATAAACAGAACCATGCTTAGAGTGGAGCTGTCCAAAGGCCACATAACCAGTAGGAACGGATACTGGTATAATCTTGGCCTTCTGAATTTAATGTGGTGGTTTCTCCATCACACCAAGAAGTGGCAAATGGGTTCAGGAGACTACTGTAGGCTCTTCAGTCACCTTCACTGCGGAGAGACTTTATGATACTAAAGGGAATGAAAAGGGATCTTATGGAGATCAAGAATTATTACAATGAAGTTTTCTCTCTAGCCCTCACCCTAACCATCATTTTCCTTCATATAATTCCTCATGGCTAGATCAGAAACTAAATTCATCCCTGGTGTACACACCCAGGTTCAATGTTTGAACTAATTTAAGTAGCCTAAATAATTACAATGGTTTCAACATTTATCCTCCACAATTCATGTATTGGAAATTTAACCCCCAAAGTCACATGTTAATGGCCATTAGAAGTGGCATCTTTGAGAGGTAACTGGATAATGAGGATTCTTCCATGATGAACAAACTATGGAGAAAATAGCTTTAAAACATGGGAAAGTTTGGAATATTTGAAATATCTATGGAATATTTGCTGTCTTAACATATGATGATTCTGCCATGTGATGTCCCACCAGGAAGACTCTCTCCACGTGCTGAGTTGATTCCAACACCATGCTTTTAGACTTTTCAGCCTCCAAAATTACCAACCAAATACATCTTTATTCTGTATAAATTATCTAGTCTGTGATGCTCAGCCTAAGCCTAGGATTGTATGTAATACCAAGGGAAAAAGTACCACTTTCTCCAAGGCTGAGAAGAATCACTCTTTGCCATTCATGGCCTCTCAGATCATCTCCTTTCTATGCCTCCATGCCCACATGCCTTGGAAGCCAACCTTAACTGATTTATAAATAAACACCAGCACATTGTGCAAGAACCCTAACAGTTACTCCAATTTATCAATATATATGTATATATTGATATATATTTGTATATTATATATTCATAATTTATGTATTAATAAATTATAAATAATGAATATATTCCTATCATAATGGTAATAAGGTTCAAGGGACAGAAAGTTCATTATCTCTTTCTTAAAATCTGCCTAAACACAAAATTTTTAGTTTCATGTTCAATAATTATTTGATCTATCAAAATTTCATATATATTTGTATTGTTTGATCCCTTAACTGCCAAATTATAGTAATTATGCTTTCATTTGTGAAAAGATTTCTCTTAATGCTTACATTTTTACTGGCCCTAATTTATCATCTACAAGTAGAGACCCACCTGTGACAGAGAAGTAGCCCCCCCCACCTTTGCTTCTTCTCTTCTAGCAGTTACTCTTGTCTATTCCACTGGGCAGTGTGTGGGGGGGGGGGAGAAAGCATCCAGGGTTTACCCTCCAGGAACTTTCTAAGTTGCACTGTGCCAGGCAGTACAAATACAAAGTATCAAAAAGAAGGAAATTTTCAGAGTACTAATGTTGTCAAAACAAATCACTCTAATCACAGAGTAACACATCTGTGTGTAAGTCACATAGCATTTCCTTTTTTGCCTTTACCAAAGCCTCAGGATGACCTTCTAGGGTTATCAGATAATCATTAAAAATAATTTCCAGGTTCGCTTGCTGTAGAATCTCATACACATAATACAAAAGAAGTTTAAAAGCCCAAGTGATATTGCTATAATCCACTCCAATTCACATAGGTATTTCAAAGAGATTTTCTAACATTTAAACCTATAAACATGAGAAAATGAAACCATAGTATATACTGAAGTCTGTATCTTTCTAACAATAGGTAATATTCATCCACAAACATAGCTTATAAAGATATATTTTCAAAAAATTTAGTTTCATGTTTAGGAATTATTTGGTCTGAAATAAAATTATGTGTGTGTGTGTGTGTGTGTGTGTGTGTGTGTTGTTTTGATCAGTTGAGTGCCAATAATACAGTCATGAGGCCTTCTTTGAGAAAAAGAGTCTTCTCCATGTACTCTTGCTAGCTTGATTTATTATCTATGATGTAACAGAGCCTCGAAAGGTTACACATCTTTACTGAAGTGCCAGTTTGATATTTGTACTGAGATGTCTGGTAAACAGTTCAAATTTAACATGCCTCTCAGAAGACACAGATTATCCTAATTTCTCTTGCTTTGTCCCATATATCATGACAAATCAACAAACTCCACTAGCTCACTTTAAAATATAACAATTTCTTACAGGGTATAACCATTTCTCATTATCCCCACTGGCATCACCCTGGTTCAAGCCATAATTACCTCTCACCTGGATTATGGCTACACCTTCCAGTCTCTGATAGTGTGGTGTATTGAAAATGGCTATAACTTCAATGTGGTGCTCCCAGCTCCCTCGATTGTAGGCTTAGCCTCTGAATGGCTTAATCATTTGCACATACATGTGATACTGTGCCAGTTACAGGTCTAAGCTTTAAGGAGACTGGCAGCTTCTGCTTCCTGCCTCTCGGAACCCAACCTCCATGCTGTGTAAGAGTCATAACAGCCCACTTGGAGGGAAATCAAAGCCAACTGCCAACAGTCCTAGCCAAGCACCCAGATGACAGCCAACATCAACTTTGCAGTCATATGAGTAAGCCATCTTGGAAGTGAATCCTTCAGCTCCAGCTACCCTAGCTATTGCCACATGGAAGTTATCCCCACAAAGCATTGCCTATATTGTGAGAGCATAAGGAAATAAATTATTGTGGTTGCTTGTAGCCATTCAGGTTTGGGTATTAGCAATAAACAATCAAAAGATCCCACACCATTATAAGAAACAGATGGCATCAGGGAGTGGTGGTGCACGACCTTAATCCCAGCACTCAGGAAGCAGAGGTAGATGGATCACAGTGAGTTCAAGGCCAGCCTGATCTACAAAGAAAGTTTCAGGACAGCCAGGACTGTTTGTTACACAAAGAAACTCCGTTTCTAAAAAACAAAACAAATTCAAACAAACAACAACAATAACAAAAAAGAAACCAGATAGCCACTGAAAGAATAACTGAAGAGTTTGATCAAATAATTGTGTTCACAAAGGTAAGGCTTTGTGAAAATGAACCTGAGGTGTAAAGCACATGGGGAACACCACATCTCCCAATAGGTCTAAAATAACAACAGAAGAAAAACAGTTATCTGAACCTGAGAAGAGAAAGACATCCTTGCTGGAGTTGTGGCCTTAGATAGAAAGGCATAGGAAATTTGCAGTAACTTGGCAGAAAGGAAACCAGAAGAATAAGTGGAATACATTCCCTGGCCTTGTTATTATACCTCTCTCTTATCTCCAACTGTTGTTCTTCATTGGTTGAATTCATTGGAAGTCAGAGGGCAAAAGCTCGCTAATAAAGTCCATATAGAGTAGTGGACTTTATCAGGGAGGACTTATAGGGCAGGATGGAAAAGGTGAAAACCAGATATGAAAGTAAAATACAGATACCTAGAAGCCCATCTGTTTTAGAAGTCCTCAGAAAAACAAAATCAGTGGAAAGATCTTTTATATATGAGAAGTGAAATTATATATACACAAATACATAGGGACACACACATATACTTAGGTATGAACTAGATAACACAATTACAGAGGTAGAACCATCCTACAAACTCTCATCTGCAAGCCAGTAACTCAGAGAAGCTGGAGGTGCTATTCAGAGCCCCAAAGCCTGAAACAGAGAAGCTGATCTGGTCCAAATCCAAGAACCCAAGAACCTTGAGCACCAGTACCCATAAACAGAGGAAGAAAACATCTCATTTTCTTCTGCCTTTCTACTCTATTCCCATCCACTGCCCTTGGGTAATTAGGCAGTGCCCACTTTGTACATACTAAGAAAATCTTGTTCATGTGTTTTTCTAAGTGGAAGTTAATGGATAGCAAATAACTACTTAGACTGCGTTTCCACGGGTGACATAACATTTTTATTTTTTTTTATTTTCGAGATTGTGTGTATTTGTCAAAATTCATCAAACATAAAATGGGTACATTTCAATGTATGTAAATTATACTTCAATAAAATTGATTTATGAAGCAAAATAAGAATCAACAAAGGGACTGTCTAGCTAAACTAACATCTGTTTAAAATACATACATTCCATATTATGGTGTAATTTTTCTTGTTCTATCCTGATAGAATTTTTCTTAAATTTGTGAGTACATGCTCTGGAAAGAAGTATTTGTGTGTTTATGTATAAGGCAAGGGACTGTCACCTACCAGCCATACTTAAAGGCTAATTCTAACCCCAGACATTTCCCTTGATCCCAGTCAATCTTCATTCTTTAATCAAAAATCTCATAGAAGGCAGCCCTAAGTTCAAGTGTAAGGCCTACCTCCTTGAACTAAATGGTCCAATGGAATTTTCAGAGTAGGCAAGCCTACAAGGTTTTACTTTATTCTCTCCAAGACCCCTGTAAAAGAGACCACTTTGATTAAGACTTCTTTGCAAATGAGAAAACCAAGGCTAAGTTCATATCTAACAAGAAATAGGAATTGAACCCAGAAGTCTTAAACTCTGTCCTATTATGTCTCTCAAGAGCAATTTGCATGACTTCTGAGGCTAAAGTCCCCTTCTTTCTACAGCTGAAAGCACAATGGTGCTTAAATTTAGGACCCCTTTCTTTTTTTATTTTTTTAAAAAGGAAACAAAACTATCTTTTTTTCATTTTACATACCAATCCCAGTTCCTACTTCCTCCCCTCCTCCCATTCCCTCCATCTACCCTCTTACCCCCATAGACTCCTCAGAGAGGGTAAGGCACCTTGCTTTGGGGAAGGTCCAAGGCTCTCTCTACTATATCTAGGCTGAGCAAGGTATTCATCCAAAGAGAATAGGTTCCCAAAAAGTCAGCACAAGCAGTACAGATAGATCCTGGTGCCACTGCCAGTGGCCCCTCAGTCTGCCCCAGCTATGCAACTGTCAACTAGTCTGGTCCTATGCTTGTTCCTTCCCAGTCTGGCTGGAGTTGGTGAGCTCCTATTAGCTCAGATAAACTGTCTCAGTGGGTGAATCCATCATGGTCTTGACCTCTTTGCTCATATTCTCATTCCTCCCACTCTTCAACTGGACTTTGGGAGCTCAGCCCAGTACTCCGATGTGGGTCTCTGTCTCTGTTTCCTTCAGTTTTTAGATGAAGGTTCTATGGTGATATTTAAGATATTCATCAGTCTGACTACAGGGCAAGGCCAGTTCAGGCACCCACTCCTCTATTGCTTAGGGTCTTAGGCTGGGGTCATCCTTATAGATTCCTGGAAATTTCTCTAGTGCCAGATTTCTTGCTAGCCCCATAATGGCTCCCTCAATCAAGATATCTCTTTCCTTGCTCTCATTTCTGTCCTTTCTCTATCTCGACTATCCTGTTCCCTCAAGTTCTCCTTGCCCCTCCCCTTCTCCCCTCGTTTTCCCCTTCCACCCTCCCTATTCTTCCCACCCCCATGTTCCCAATTTTGTCAGGCGATCTTGTCTATTTCCCGTTTCCAGGTAGATCTATGTATGTTTTTCTTAGTGTTCACCTTGTTACTTAGCTTGTCTAGTATCATGACCTATAGGCTCAATATCCTTTGCTTTACAGCCAGTATCTACTTATGAGTGAGTACATACCATGTTCATCTTTCTTGGTCTGGGTTACCTCACTCAGGATGTTTTTTCCTAGTTCTATTTAGGACCACTTTGAAAACAAGCAGGTGTTTTGTGTCTTTGAACTGATGTGTCCAATAGGTATCAGCCATTTTGATACAATAGGCACAAAGTTTCCAGTTATTTACAGCTTTGGATTTAAAGACAGACACCAGTACTTCCTGCTCACCTTCCTCTTGGCAGGCTTCAGGCTGCAAAAGTAAATAAATAAATAAATAGGAACTAAATCTGGAAAGTTCAAAAGTGACCAACAATTCCACAATTCCACTATAGCCACTAAATGATGTTCAACTAACACAAGAAGGATACACACTATTATATAATTGGCAGTTTGACACCAATTAAAGGAATACTTTCAATTCAAGAGACAAGATCCTAAAATATTAAATATTTGCTAAAAGTAATTCTAAGTGCATAGCTGGTCACGATAACCATGTTTGTAACCTAAGCACCGAGGATGGGGAGAAAATAAGGAATCTAGAGTTCAAGGCCAGCCTGCCTAGGTTACATGACAAGACCTTGTTCCAAGACAAAGGAAGAGGAGGATACAGAAGAAGAGATCTAAACTCAAACAAAGGAAGCTTAGGGCCTCTCATTTGAAGTGATTGTTCTCCACAAAGGACCCCCACATAGCTAATCCGCCATACTTATGCAACACTCCTGCTTTTAAGTACCCAAAGGTTGTAGGCATAGATTATTCTCTACTACCATTGTGCTATGTCCATTCAAATAAATGAAACAATGAACCAATAACCCTCTCACTGCATTTCATGTTCTAATAATGAGAAAGATGATTCTGATGTATAGAAAAACCAAAAGCAGTATCAAAATTAGATGTTGTATAGGTTGATTACAAACTTGCCCATATAGGACCTCTCTTTGGTGAGTTACATCATTGTTATGCAATCAATGGAAGAGACTAGCAGGAATGTTTTGGCAGAGTGCCTGGCACATTATGGGAACTCAATGATGGCTAATATCCTGAGTACCCACTAATCTTCAGAGGTTTAAGAGTCAACATGGGATGCATCCACCTTAACTTCTGGGGAAGAGAGGGCAAGTTAAAATTGCAACAAATGTGTCACCATGTTTAAATGTCCATCTCTCTGCCCACCACAGGAAACAGTATATAAGAAAACTTTCCCAGAGACTAATTAGCAGACAGCTACAGTCACCTGAGACTTAAAATCCTAAAAACAAACCACCAGCTGCCACAAGTCAAGTCGTTTTTAAATCCTTGCACAACCATGTTTCTAAGGGGAGGACATTCCTAGCAACGGCTGCCAATAGGACCCAGCATGATTACTGATGGCCAACCCAGATTCTTGTGTAATAATATCAGATAGAATGAGCATCCTTGAGTGCCCTAAAGCCAGTTTCCTCTATTGTGACAGAGGTGATCACCATCACCACCATGTATGGCTCTGTTCTTAAGGGATCTGCCAGACCACCTTCTGTTGACTGGCAAAGAGCCGCCACAAGCTACCCATAGTTTAGGATTCTGGGAAAGACTTTGATCCAAGTGGAGTGTGAGTGTATTTCTTGAAATTTAGAAACTATAGTATGTAGCTGAGTCAGTAGTTTACTGTACTTGAACTTGTAATGAAGACTTAGCAGCCAAGGGTACCAGTGGGGCTGCTATGTTTGACTCGTGTTCTCAAAGAAGCAGAAAAGGTCATTTAAGCTGAAAAAAAGAAGACTGATACAGAGCCACAAACACAATCTGGGAGAAAAGTCCAAGGAAGATGTAAAAGAAATATGAAGAGATTTTGGATACTCTTTGTGTAGCTAGTTGCATTTAGCCTGTTTCTTAAACCAGACTTGAGTCATGGCCAATACCCTCCTGTCAATTTGTTTCCTCTCAACCCTTAAGGTTTCATTTCTCTGATTAACCTGTTAAACTATTTACAAGACAATCAATCATATTAAATCTTTATCAAAAATATTTAATTACCATACACAGCATTAGGTTTCACTGTGAGTTTTTCAAATAAATTCTTTTGATGCTGATTATCCTCCATCCCACTTCATCCTCATTTGCCTGCCCTCCCTTGTCTTCCTCTGCAACCTGTAGCCTCTGTGGTGGTTTGAACGAGAGTAACCCCCATACCCTCATATGCTTGAATGCTTGGTTCCCAGTTGGTAGAACTGTTTGAGAAAGATTATGAGGTATGTCCTTGTTAGAGGAAGTATGTTACTGCAGGTGGGCTTCAAGATTTCAAAACCCCCATGACATTTTCAGTTAGTCTCTCTCAGCTTCATGGTGGTTGTTTCAAAATTGCTCCAGGACTATGACTGCTTGCCTGCTGCCATGCTCCCCACCATGATGGTCATGAGTTCACCCTCTGAATTCCCCATTAAGCTCTTTCTTCTGTAAGTTGCCTTGATCATGGTGTTTTTTCACTGTAATAGAAAAGTTACTAAGACAGTAAGTAGCCTTTCCACCTAAATGTCACCTATGTCCCAGTGCCCTTCCCAAACCTTCCACAACATGTCTTTTTCCCTCTAATGATCTTCTTTCTATTTTCACAGCCTCCATCTACACTCATATAATATAAACATAAGCTAGGATCCACATATGAGAGAGAGAGAGAGAAAGAGAGACAGAAACGTGATTTTTGTTTTCCTGAATCTGTGTTACCTTGCTTAATATGATGTGTTTCATGTATATTTCGTAACAGATTGTATATTTTATCTTTCTTTATAACTGAATAAACTCTCTGTGAGATTGGGGGGATCACATTCACATTTACATTATCTACTCATCTATTGATGGATATCTATTATTGACTGCTGCCATCTGCATTTGAATGACTGAATATTTCTCAAGGGTGAGTTTTGATAAGAAGGTTGCAAGGAAAGTCTGAATGCATGTCCATAATTGAGCAAAGTGCATTCCAACCAATCCAGGTTTTAAAAGGTCTAGAAATAACAGAAGTGCCAACTGAGAGCAGCGATATCAATGAAATGCTGAGCCTAGCCTACTGCCTATGTTGGCGCTGTTCTCCTTCCAGCCTTCTCTCCATTCTGACTCATTTTGTCCTCTTTTACTCTCTTCTCACCTGGACTTTGCCTTGGCCTTATAATTAGCCTGCCATTTTCCTGCCTCAATCGCTCCTTTCCACAAACCCCCATTGCCAATATAGTCCCTTGTTTGGTCATGTATTCTTTTATCATTTGCCTCCTCCATGAGAGTCCTAGATATTACAAATATTGCTCATCAATCAAATTGAACCATCCTTTCTGAATATTCCAAAGCTTAAATCATATACTTTCTGGCTAATTGTTTGGTAATGGTCTGAGGTAGTTTTAGTCATGCTTATTGTTTCCTTCCTGTGTGCTCTTGAAGCTCTGCAAGGCCATAGAGAGTGAATGATTCATATGTGAGGCCCCTGTACTCTACAGCCAGACCTTGAACAATTCTGGACAAACGGAAGAATGAGATATATGGGTAGAAAAGTAGAATGAGATGTGAAGCAGCATCAAGGTCTGAGGATGGCATTTGACATTACCATAGCCATGCAACAAACCTTAAAATGTACTGACATGAAAAATATTTTATTGCTGTCATGCTAATCTAAAAGAGATGTCTGTGTGAAGAATTTTGGCAAACCTTGAATCTCTTCTCACTTGGGGAATTTCCATGTTGTTGGCAGGTGTCAGCAGGACTAGAAGTCATCTGAAAGGTCGATTTCTGTAGACATGAAAACATCAAGCCATGTACAGCTGATACTAGCTGTTGTCCAGGAGTTCAGCTAAGTTTCCACTCCAACACCAATGGTGTCTAGCTGTGGCTTGGATTTCCTCACAGTAAAGTCATTGGAGCATAGCCAGAGTTCTTCTATATCTGCAGAAATATCCATCACTATGATTCCAAAACTCAAGACAGAAACTACGTTGTCTTTAAGGACCCAGGCTCAGAAGTCATACAGCATCAGCTGTATGTCTTATATTGGATGAATAAGTCACACACCTACCAGATGAAACAGAGGCCTTATACATCCCCGTGGAAGGATGTCCCACAGAGTTTTAGAGCCACTAAAACTGCCTCAGTTTAAAGCTTATCTACTCCATCTCCTTTTTATCTGAGAAGAAATTGATTTCAGAGAATTTACATAGACTATTTTCAGTCACAGCAAATAAGTGACAAGTTCCCTTCACTTAAACCAGTTCAGCTCCCATTTTCTTCATTACTTAAAACCAGAAAGATTTGCTTCTGCTCATGCGGTTTCAGTCATGGCCATTGGCTTCATTGTCCTTGGGCCTATAATAAGGTAGGCCATTGTGTAGTGAACACATGCTAGAGCAATGCTACTGACCACATGCTGTCTGGGAAACAAAGAAATAAGAAAGACAAGGAGGACTCAAGGTGCCAATATTTGTTTAAAGGGAATGTCCCACAATGCCCTAACTTCCTTCCACTAGGCACTAACTACCTACTAACAGTTCTACCACATGCCAATTGTGGCACAGGCTTGGAACCAAACATTCAAGACATGGGCCCTTGAAAGAGTTTTAAAGTTAAACATAACACCAGAGAAATGTTTCTGCTCATGTGTAGTATCAATCTGGGAAAAGTTCATATGATCAACAAGGAGAAAGTCACCTGTTTCTTCTGATGTGGTTCATACAAAAGACTTTATTGACAATATGTTGGCACATAGCTCTCTAGTATTTTCATTATTGGCAAATTCAATAAACCATGTATTTATATTTATAAAAAAGTCTCTTCACTGTTGCTGAAGAGAGAGACAAAAGACCAGTTGCCTAATAGATATGGGTGTGAATTGATGTCTATGTGACGTGGTTGAAAACCCCTTGTACACTCAAAGATAGTACACTCAAAGATATGAAAGAACAAAAAGATGTATGGTTAGTGAGGCGTTAATACCAACATCTCTCTAATGTTGTCTTTATCTGTTTTGAGTCCACATTTCCAAAAGTAAGAGCATCACCAACCAACCCTAGGAAGCTTCTATCCCTAGCTCCCATCAATCACCTATGACCAGAAGGGTCAGGTGGCAAACTATACAGAGTTCCAGGAAAGGTTGCTCCTCAGTTTCAGAATGTGTCTTGGCAAACAGTGTTCATCATGGTACTGAAACCATTGTGTGTTTGAGCATCTATCTCTCAGCAGAAAGAAACCATGAAGACATGTGACAATAGGACATTTATAAACCAGATCCTTGTTCCCATTGCATTGCTTAGTATTTAAGGCTTGCCACATGCCATGTAATGAACTTAAAGTTTGCTTGATGTTCCTTGTGACCAGAAGAGCATACGTATTGGGTAGCAAATGATTAAGAATCATGTAACCTGTCTTATAGTCCATGTATTCTAGCAGTTCTTGCCATGTGTATGGCATTTGAGAGTCAACAGCTCACATCAAGAGAAGATACAGAAATGCAATGACCAGTTCAGTCAAGGTGGGATGAGATTTTCATCAGGCAAATTACTATTTCTGGAGCCACACCATGTTGGGCTAAGATGCTAAGGCCCGCTGTGGGGAAATTTTTTTTAATAATAAATCAAACTTTAAGAGTTTTTTTCTTTTTATTAAAATCTCTTTTTGAAAGATCTATTTTTTATTTTATGTGTGTGTGTGAGTGACTGCATGTATGTGTGTGCACCATGTGTGTACCTAGTGCTCATGGAGACCAGAAGAGGGAAATTAAATTCTGTGGAACTGGACTTACAAGAAATTGTTCCCACCATTCCATGTGGGTACTGGGAACTGAATCTGGGCCCTCTGCAAGAACATAAAGTGTTCTTAACTACTGAGCCATCTCACCACCTCAAGAATAGTTTTTATGTGAAAATACTTTTTTTTTTTAGTGGGAAGAAAAGAATATCATAAGTCCCCCTGTAACTGACAGCTGATACGACGGCATATTTGGGTAAAGGGGGGCTTTAAAAATGTCAAAAGTGATATTACCGTTGATCTAAGAACAAGGAAGTTTAAAAGAACACTCAGGGCCTGATGTTAGCTCAAGTCCTGCCCAGTGTTACAAACTGAGAAAAAGAACAAAAGAATGACTGCATGCCCTTCCAATGTCATTTAACCAGTATCCCCTAAGAATTATTTGATTGAACTGGAGAATCCATCTATCTTTGTCTTTGTTATTTCCGACATGATTAGAGCCAAGACTCACTGAAGTTTATATATTTTGCCCAGTAGAAAATATAACCCTGCCTGTTAGCTTTATTGTAGTGATATTTCATTTGTATTATAATGAATAAAGCTTGCCTGAAGAACAGAATGCAAAACAGCCACACTAGTCAGGCATACAGGCTAGGCAGTGGTGGCACATGCCTTTAATCCCAGCACCCATGCTAGTTAGCCATGGAGGCCTGGCAGTGGTGGTACACGTCTTTAATCACAGCACTGAAGATTTCAAAGAGATAAGAGCTCTCTAGTGGCTTGGCTGCTTTTGATTTTCTGATCTTCAGGATGAGCCCCAATATCTTTCTCTAGATTTTATTATTTGTGCTACACTTTATGGTCCTAATAAAACACCAATGTTCTTTCTATTGGCAAAATCACTTCAGTATCCCTTTGACTATGTATAAATATCTGCCCTTTGAACTAGCTTTACCATTCTTGCTAGCTCCTTTATTAATTAAATTAATAAACCCTTCACACATGTTCATTCTGTATCTGTACAAGAAGCATGTTTTTAACATTTTCAAAACTAGACTTCAACACTAAGTACAAATCTTCTGTTCCTTCAGCATCTGCAATTACAGGCTTGTGGGTAAGGTAATTGTAAGATTTCTTTTAAAGCCAGTAAATGCAAGATGCCTTCAATGAAAAATATAATACAAAGTACTTAAGAGTGTAGATCATCTGTTATAGACAGAAATTGTCCAGCAAAATTTTTCAGGAAGGTTTAGGTGCAATTAAATAGAAAAATGAATTCTAGCTCACAAAGAATTTTCAAAATGATCATCAGTACTGTGATTTTAATACTGATATCTCCTCCAAAATCTGTGCTGAAACTTAATCCTCAGAGCAATAGTCTGCCATGGGAGTGTACAGTGCTATTTCTCTCAGGAGAACACAGTAATAAGACATCATATTGGAAGCAGAAAACAGCTCTCATGGGATATCAATCCTTTAAGTGTCTTGACTCAGATGTTCCAGCCTTTAAAACTATGAAAAATAAATGTCTATTGTTTCTAAATTACTCACTTTGTCATATTTTACCACAGAGTAAAAACCAACCAAGGCACTAATATGAATATCCAGAAATTAAAGTGCTCAAACTATCAGACTCTAAGAAGAGCATCCTCTCTTGTCTGAAGATAGTTGTAAATTCTTGTGCTCTTGTCTGGATGTAGTTCGGAACTCTCATCATGTTTGTCTTGGGGAACAGAGGTAGATCACCAATGAATATGGGACGCACATGTTTTATTCTTCCAGGTGAAAGCCTGTACCAGATGATGAGCAAAAATCCTTATAGGTCACTAGGCTACTTGCTATCCAAAGTATGACCCCAGGGCCAGCAGAAAAAGGCACTACTTAAGAACATGTTGGAAGTTTCCAAGTCAAGGTCTAGCTATGACTCAGGGCAGCAGGATCTGCATTTTAGCAAGATTCCCTGGTAGAAAGGCAGCCCCTCTGTCTCTCTGTAACTGACGGAATATCCTAGAATCAGGTAATAAACTGAAATTCTGCTAAAGACCCGAAGACCAACCCCAGGTATTCATCTCTAGAAATAATTATGGCTATAAATAAATATGCTTCAGTTAAAAAAAAAAAGATTCCCTGGTAAATGACAAACACGGGACTTTGAAAAGCACTGGTCTGCTTATAGGGCTCAGAAATGATTCTAATCATTAATGATTCATTCGAATGCATGACCTTGGCCGTATATTAGAACCACCTGGAGATCCTTTAGGCTTATAGAGCATGAGTGTTGTTTGTGTCCTCCACTGTAGGACAGGAAAGAAGTGGACAGATGGAAAACAAAAGGCAATCTTCTCAAATCAGCACTGCATAAAAATTAACAAGTGAAGGGGCTTAATGATATGATTCTTTTCAGTCGAGGATCTTGGAAAGGAGCCAGGGAAAGGAAAGCTAAGGGATAGATGGGAAAATAGAATAGTTAAGCCTGTGGTTCTCCTGATTATTTCCCTTGAGGATGAAGATACTTGTGACTGACCAGGATGCCTCTCTCCCGTCCTGGCTACTTCTATTCAGTAGATCTATCCAGAGTTGAAGAGCAATTATCAGTGGATATGAGACCCAAAAGCTCCCAAAAGGACAAGGGAAAGGAAGGATATAACATGCTTTAGCCATCCTCAGTGATATTGCTTTACTCATTCTGAATCTTTACATAGGTAGGTCATTTTTTTCATTCGAAGCTTTATAGTAAGAAATTGCAATGATAATCAAGTAAGAATCTCCTCTATAATAGCCTACTGTGGCTATTTTTAGAAATGATGTCCTATGAGCACAAGACAATTACGTTAAGATCCAGTGGCCTGCAAATGTAGGACAAAATACTTGTCATAGACATGTTCCGACAACTGAAGTCCTGTAATCTATGCTAAAGAGGACTTTGGTTTCTTCAGTTTCTAAGTGTTGTTTGTGGGTCTGGTGGGTTCAGGGGAACAAAAGAAACATGGTGAATGCTAAGAGATGTCACCAACTGGTAAACTTTAAAAACAAAATATATGTAAAACCAGTCAGCTGAATGAACTTGTTGAGAGTAACTTAATTGGGATAATGCTAGCTACTGCAATAAACACCCAATCTTCAAACAATAGAAACATCTATGTCTCCCACATAAAATTCAAAATGAATGTTTTAAGCAAAAGATTTAGGGTCTGGCATTCAGGTTCACTCCATCTGGAGGATACTTCTAAAATTGCCACATCTCAGTCAGTTCAGGCAGATACAACAAAACACCATAGACTGAGTAGCTTATAAGCAATTGCACAGTTTTGGTGAGATTAGAGTATCAACATGATTAGCTTCTATGGAGAGGCTTGCTCCAAATTATAGACAGCCAACTTCTTGTTATAACCTCACATGGCAGGGAAGGTGAGAGAGCTCTCCAGAGTCTTTTCTATCAGGAAGCTAACACCACCCATGAGACTCTGTCCTCCTGACCGCACAATTTCCTGAAGGCCCAACTTGCCCAATACCTTCACATCAGAAGTTAGAAATGTCAATATATTAATTTGAGAAATATACAAGCATTTAGTTCACAGCCTAACCACCACATTTGTCTGCCTCAAACCAGTGGGTTAAGCAAAAGCTTGTTAGGCCTTACATGGAATAGTTTTCATGGGTCAAATTTTAATTTGGAATGTATCAGTTCTGGTCACATATTGTGAGGTTTGGGAGTGTATGTGCATGTGTGGATGCATGTGTGAGTGCAGTTACACATGTATGTGGGGACATGTGGAGGCCTGAAGTCAACTTAGGTATTGTTCCTAAGGAACCTTGTTTTTTTGAGATATGGTCTTTTGTTAGCCTAGAGCTTCCCAAGTGGATAGGCTAGCTGACCTGTGACTCTCAGGCATCCTCCTGTCTCTGCTTCCTCACTGCTAGCGTAGTACACACATGTTGCCATACCCATTTTTTACATATATTTGGGAGATCAAACTCATGTTGCCATGCTTGCAAAGCAAGCACTTATACACTGAACTATATCCCTAACCATTGATCATCTTTTATCAGTTAGAACTCAGTACCAAACCACAATTGAAGCCAGGATTATAGACTAGCTGCATAATCAGAAGACAAGATGATTTAGGAAACAATTTTGTTCAAGTTAGTCAAGAACATCTTTTCAAAATGGGCTGAAATAAGATGGACTAATATGTATATGACCTGGAATATAGGAAGGGTTCCAATAATGGTAGAAAAGTATTGTCTTAGCTGTCAATATATTTGCGTGCATTTCATGAATACAAAATTTTTTACACTAGGTCATAGCCATAAAATTAAAAGCACCCTTCTAAAGTAAGATCCCCATAGACAGTATTAGCAGAGGCACCTGGAGAAGGAAATAAGAACTCAAATGCTAAAGGGAGTTTTAAATATTGAGAAACTGGGCAACTATTAACATGCTTAAATATTCATAAGTGATAACAGCATAAAAACGTCAGGCACAGCTGTATAACTGATCCTGAAAAATTGACAAGTAAGGTTGAACTTAAGTAGCTACTCATGCACTTGATAGCAACCTCTCTCCAGTCTCCAGGGAACTAATCCATATCGATACACGCCAAGTATGAGTGGAAAGTTCAGTTGCCAAACTTGCGTGGAAAACCCATCATGAATCAAAAGAATGAGGCTGTTGAGGTTGGATAAAGACTAACTTCATCTCCTTTTCCTGACAAAAATCCTGGTCTAGTTTAAGTTCCAAATACACCCATCACAGGAAAAGCCACTCTCTCACTATGCAAAAGACTGTATATGAGCACTAGCATGTACAAATGTGAGTACATCTGAGCACATTCTCATCTCTGGGCTGAGACACAAGAGAGGAAAAACAGTAGAGAGGTCCAGAATGATTGATAGTTCTTAGCAAATAAATGAAGCTAGGTTGAGCCATGTCGAAAGGGTACAATGGAGGAAATCATTTCCGTGGGATTTTCTAGGGAGAGGCAGGACATAGGTGAACAGAACACAATAGAGGTGGTGTTTTGAATGTGAGGATCTGTGATGAGCTGTGAAAAAGAAAAATCACTCTTCAGAGTCGAAATCGCCAGACCTACATTTGGCTCCCAGAGAGGTCATTTATTCTTCCCATTATACAAATTAGGAGACTGAATCATAGAAATTACACTAGGGGTATCAAAGATACACCAAATAGAATTGTCTATCTGTGGAGCAAAACATACTAGGGCAGCAGAAGTTCAAATGGCAAGGAAGGGTACATGGAGCTCTTGAGCGCTGGGCATATGCTAGCCATCCTTACATGGGTGACCCGGGCTACAGCTTCACAAGGAGAAAGATTCACAGCTAGTGAACACTGTGGAGAGTGCTACCATTTCATCGTGTCCCATGTCTTTCCTGCTGTACCACCCTCCAAGTGAAAAAGATCACGCTTAATCCCCTGTAAAACAGGCACTTGACTCAATTTTCTCATGCAGTTCTATAAAATGCATGCCCTCCCTTTCTTCCCCACCCCTCTCCCACCACCCACTACCCACCGGAACTAGGCTGGATGGAGACAGTCATTTCTTAGAAACACTAAAAATATACATTACATCATTCCTCCCACACAGCCTTCCACCCCCACAACCAGTCAAGTAATCTGAGCCCCTCTGCACAGCCTGCCATAGCCTCCCTTTGAAATCTGTGTTTTCCCTATTTATCGTACCTAGGAGACTGACAGACATATGTTTTATGATACATTATATATTAGGCTTGGCTAGAGGCTCCGTTTCCATTAAAGATAACTAAAGCACTAAGTTATAGCTGCCTGGACTTCCCCTGCTATTTGTTCTCTGAGCTGTATTTCTGTCTTTTAGTGTGACATTTGCTCACAAAATGGACCGAGCTTGGCCATGAAAAACCAAAGACTCCCTATTTCAACAATATTTTTTAGACCAGAGCTCTAGAGCCCTCATCCTGAATTCTTCTAGTTCTCAGTTCTGATGATTGCCTGAAATAGACAAGTACTCCCCAAAGCTGCAAAATCACATCTCTCTTTAAAATACCAGCTAAAACTGAGAAACATACAGTAAAACACATCTACTACTTCTCAAAATGGGGTTATGGGAGTTGCTCCCTTCAGGCAACTGCTCTGCTGTCAGCCAGTAGTTAATGCTCAGTAATTAGCTAAATGCCCACCCTCATTCATAAGATACACACTTTGGAGAATGAGTGGTTTTACTATTGGGTTTTTTAATTTGGAATAATACTTCCAGATCAATTTAGACAGCATGTTATCGCACAGGTAATTAGTAAAATAAACAAAGGGAGTGCATAAAAGTGTAAGCAGCATTCAAAATAAAATCAACTTTCATCAGCTCTCTAACATATGAGTTAAGACTGGAAAGGGAGAAAATAACTTCACTTATTCTGTGCAAGAGTCATTGATGAATGGAAAATACACATCAAAGAGATTCATTTGCATAGTAGAGGCTCTGGTACCTCAAGAAATTTTAATGGAAAGGGCCCTGTAAAGTATACACAGACACACAAAGAGTCCTCATATTGCTACAAAGGTCATCATTTCCATCCACGAAGGATGGGCATAGTTATAGCTGGGTCCAGAGATATTGCTAAATTGTACTAGAGACAGTCACTGAACTAATTATAGATATGTAAATATGTACAAAGAAAGAGAACCATAACTCTTGGTAATTCTGTTGACTAGTAACATGCCCATGTCCTACACACAGAGCTGCTTTTCCATTCTCTCTTTTTCTATAGTTGTATCTTATGAAGACAAAGCTCCCTTTCAAACCCCTATCAAAAAAACAGTCATTCTTTACTTGGGTGTGTCACGCCGCCATGCCCAACAACCTTCATGTTCACTGCCACATGGAATAGCAAGCTTCTGGCATATTGATTACTCCTACTTTCTTAATACAAGATTATCAGTGCTTGTAACACTCATTTTGAAAAAGTAATGTAATATTAAGGAGGCATATTACTACATTTTGCTTTAGCCTTGCTTGACCAAAGATGGACAGACCCCAGTCTGGCTATGAACTGCTGTGTACTGAGAAGTGCACACGTTTGAGTACAGTTGGAAGCAAGTACAGGCTCAGAAGGCCATGACTGAGAGAATTTCTAGAATAGCCAGTTGATATTGATGCAGGGTGAACTTAAAAAAAATCCTTACCCCCTCAAAGAAGCAATAAAAGTAGTCAAAAAATTCTGAACTCTAGACAATGACAAATGAGATAGAATAAGATGATAAGCATTTATTCAACAAAATTTATTCACTCTGAATAAAAATAGGAAGAGCTTGGTCTTTTCCCCGGATGCTCTCGCATGCTCTTCCTGGTAGCACTGTGGCACTATACTTCTCCTAAAGCAGCACAGGCTTGAAGGATGAGCAGTTCCGCTGCTGGCACTAACAGGATTTGGAAAAGAATGCAAAAAAATCCTATGCCCAGGAGCATTGTAGCAAAGAATAGCAATCTTGGAGGCATACTATCAGAGATGAATAAAACTACAGCTAGTTTAAAATTGTTATACCATATGAGTCAGCACATTATATCAAATATATATGTATATATATATTATGTGTGTGTATGTGTGTACATATAACACAAACACACATATTCAGCAGAATCTGGAACCTGGAGCTAGAAAAAATGATAACTAGGGTTACCTCTTTATCTTTTTTTATCTTTAACTGGTGAGTTTCCATGTATCCCTACGAGGTCTAGAAAACTGTGTTTATGCTTAAGGAAGAATGGAGAGAGCCTCAGTGAACTATTTGCATCTGGATACAGGTGAGACTCTACCAGCACAGAAAATAAATGCTGTAACAGATGTGTTAAATTTGGAATGTCATTTCCCAAACCATACACAGATCCATCAACATCACATAAAATCCTTACTGGCTCACGTTGCTAAAAACATGGCCTTTAACAAAGCTTTGCAAACTCAGACAGGCTCTAAGCTTACAGTATGATCATTGAGTAGAGACATCAGTGGCTAGACGCTGATGGGAAGATAGGTGCTATCCAATCATTTTCACCAAAGTTACTAAACAGCACCAAAAATAGAAATTACACACAAAGGAGAGGAAATTAGAGTCCATAATTGCTATAGTCTTGTATCAAAATACACAGTACTCAACACAAAGTTATGAGAAACAGAAAAACAATAAGAACAATGTAACCTACATTCAAAAGATAACTAAGATAACTACAGGCAGAAAAACCACTTGAAAGACTCTGAGTGTTGGACTTACCAAAGACTTTAAAATGAATTCAAAGAACTAAAGGAAACCACATTTGAAGAATTGAACAAAAAATATGGCAATGGTTCATCAAATACAGGACAGCTTGAGAAAAGCTTTTTAAGGAACATGGTAAAAACACTGTTCTTGTACTTTCCCTTAGTTTACTTTACATGTGATATCCTTCAGATCCTTGAAAATATTTCAAAATTACACACAGCTACTTTAAAGTCTATCTAGAAAGCACATCTGGAATTGTACAGAGACTCTCTCACATTTTATGAAGAGTACATTCTTTTTCATGTTTTATCAGAGAATCTCTACTCTGGATCCAGCCACTTATTAGGAAAAGCTCTTTACATTCTTGGAACAACAACAAATCTCATTATTAAGTATCTAGGAATATATATCTATACACATGTAACAACAATTAATGAAAAAAGAGGCTATGAATTTGAGAGAGAGCAAGGTAGGGTATTTAGGAGGATGTGAAGGGAGGAAAGAGAGGGGGGAAATGATGTAATTATATTGCAATCCTAAAACTAGAATTAATATATTTATTTTTAAGCCCGGTCTTTACAAAAGGGTCTTGTAGACACATTAGGAACTGCGGGGATCACTTCTGTGCTGGGACAGTTTCAATTCTACCTTAGATCTTACACATAGCTAATTTAGCACCCAAAGGCCTGCGGAGGTTAATGCTTAGGCTGTTCTGAGAGATTGCTGAGCAGATCCAATACATATGGCTTTTATAGATTCCCAGTAATACTAGCAAAAATATTATTCCCCTTTTCCTCCCAAGCATTTTTGTTTATCTATTTTTTTGCCACAATTATTATTCATATTTGTCTATAAGTGTTTCAACAAGTGCCCAACAGAAGAGTTTGTAGCTAAGAATATAAAAACATGCTTTGGGGATGATTATCCCAAAGAGCCACCAGACAAATCAACTAAAGGCAGTTCTTTGCAAATAATGTCCAATACGAGTGTTACAAAAGTAGATTGTTAATTGCAAAAATATGACTCAGTGGTTGATGAAGGAAAACTAACTTAAGTTGCCAACATTTAGTCATCTTTTTCTAAATAAGCACTCTTGTGTGTAGTTAGAAGATTTTGTGAGCTTCTAGAGAAGATCTTAACAAATTTTTTGCTATTTTTCATTGCTTTTACAGAGGCACAATCATACAGAGTTAGTTCTCTACTGCTTTCTCTCTATTCAGAGAAGAGATCTTATGTACAGAAATTCTCAAGAAATCCACTAAAATACATTCAGCAATATCAAATAAGATTAACAAGATTGCTGGTATAAGATCAATAAACAAAAATCAACCACATTTCTGGGTACTACTGCTGAGTAACTGGATAATAGATCAAAGAAACTGTTCCATTTTTTTTTGCCAATAAGATTTTATTTTTTTTCCATACATTGTTTTGTTTTATTTTTTCCATTCAAGAACATAATTAAAGATAAAAAAAAAATTTTTTTCCTTTCTTCCCCTTCTCCCGGTCCCCTCCCACTACCCCCCACCCCTCCTTCCTCCCCCTTCTTCCTTGAAAGAGGGCATGGTGCCCTGCCCTGTTGGAAGTCCAAGGCCCACCCCCATCCCTCC
>PVIU01023641.1:0-27052 GCA_004026605.1 Ondatra zibethicus
GCCCTACCACAAGAACACTTGCTCAACTAAGTTAATAGTGTTTTATTTATAATAGCCAGAATCCAGAACAACCTAGATGTCCTTCAATATAAGAATGGATAAAGATAATGTATATTTACACAATGAGTAGTAACCAGGTGCTAGAAAAAATTATGTCATGAAACTGGGAGTCAACTGAATGGAACTAGAAAAGATCCTATGTTAATCAACCCAGGTCCAGAAAGTCAAACATGATATCTACTCACTTATAAGTAGATATTAGCTATTAGGTAAATATAATCACACTACAATCCAGAGACCCCGAGAGACTAAGTAACAAGGAAAGTTCTAGAGAGCATGCATGGATCTCCATAAGAAGGGGAAATAGAATACATTTTGTGGTTGGACTGGGGACAGTTGGGAATCTGAACAGGAGGGATCATGTTGCTGCTGGTGAAAATGTGGGAGAGTACAGAAAGAGTCACTGTAATAGGGGAGTATTTAATGGGACTATAATGTGGTGCATTGGAAACTTCTTGTAACTATAAGGGTAACCCTAGTCAGGATTCCTAGTATGGAAGGATATGAAGCCATCTTCTCTAACCAGGCAAGGTTCCCAGTTGTGCAACATGGACACCAATCCAGTCACAAAGCCTTCGACTCACACCAGTATTGCCTGCAAGAAATGGTGGGGAAATGATGGCTCCGATCCTGTGAGAATAGTCAGTTGATGACTGGTCTAACTTGAGGCCCAAGCCAGTAGAGAGAGTTTATTCCAGACACTGCCTGGATGTCCAGGAACCAGAAGCTGAATGGCTTAGAGACCTAGCTTAGAACCAAAAAGGAGTGTCAAAAAGTCAATGAAATGATTCCTGATGATAGTCTGCTATATTCACAGATTGGTGCTATATCAGTTGTTATCCAAGAGCCTTCCTCTAGCATCTGATGGAAGCAGATACAGAGATTCACATTCAGAGGAGCTTGACAAACCCTGTCAAAGATGGGGAGCAAAAATTGTAGGCACCACAGAGTTTGAGGACACCAGCAGAACACAGGAATCAGAGTCAACATGACAAGTCTCAAAAGGGCTCAGAGAGATTGAAGCGGTCAACATGCAGATGGCATGGGTTTTGCACTAGGTGTTTTGTGTACATTTTGTGTCTGTTTAGCTTGGGGTTTTGTGGACTTCTAACAAGTGGGAGTGGGAGTGTTTCTGACTCTTTTTACTGCTTTTGGGGCCGTCTCCATCATACTGAGGTGACTTGTACAGTCTTGATTGAGGTTTTGTGTCTACTCTTATTACATCATGCTAAGTTGTGTTCAGTTGATAACACTTGGATATCTGTTCTTTTCTAAAGAGAAATGACAGAATAGTGGATCCCAGGGAGAGGATAAATACAAGGAGTAACTGGCAGGAGAAGAAGGAAATAAGGCTGTGGTTGGGATGTATAATATGAGAAAAGAATAAATTTAAACCATTTAAATTAAAAAAGGAAGACAAAATCTTAGAAGCTTCAGCAAACAGTGCTGGTCAAACAGGATGTCTGAATCTAGAAGAATGCAAATACATCTATCCTTATCACCCTGAACAAAACTCAACCCCAAATAGATTTTAAAAAATGACTGTAAGGCCAAATAGATTCTCTGAATCTGATAGAAGAGAAAGTGGGGGAAAACCTTGAAATCATTGACATAGAAAAAGAATTTATGAACAAAATGCTGTTAGCATAGGCACTAAGGTCATCAATTAATAAATGGGACCTCATGAAACTGAAAAGTTATATACAGCAAAGGATACCATCATTTGCAGAAAATGGCAAGTTGTAGAATGGTAAAATACCTTTACCAACCACAGACATAGTAGAGGATTAATATTCAAAATATATAAAGAACTAAAAAGACTGGCTATCAAATTAAGAAGAACAATCTAACTAAAAAATGAGGTAAAGATTTCAGAAAAGAAAATTCAACTCACAAACACTTAATCTTTCAGCATCCCTAGTCTTCAGAGAAATGCAAAACAAAACTACCTTGAGATTTCATTGTGCACAGTCAGAATGACCAATATCAGTGAAACAAACAACAGCTCATGCTGGTGAGAATATGGAGTGCAAGGAGCACTTATCCATTGCTGGTGGGATTGCAAACTTGTATCCATACTATAGAAATCAGCATGTCAAATCATCAGGAAGATGGAAATCAAAGTACCTCAAGATCTAGCTATAACACTCATAGCATACACCCAAAGTATGCTTCACCAAACCACAGATAGACTTATTCAGCCAAGTTATTTGCAACTCTATTAAAAAATAGCCATAAATTAGAAACAAATTAGATGTCTGTCAACTGATCAATGGCCAAAGAAAATGTACATATAGACAACAGAACTCAACTGTTAAAAAAACAAACAGCCAGATGGTGATGTTGCATGCTTTAATCCCAGCACTCAGAGGAAGGTGGATCTCTGTGAGTTCGGTCCAGCCTGATTTACAGAGCTAGTTCCAGGACAATTAGGGCTGTTTCAAAAAACAGACATTGAGAGCAACAATTAATAAATGGAAACTGCTGAAACTGAGAAGTTTCTGTAAAGCAATGTTCACAGTCAACAAGACAAACAGCAACCTACAGAATGGAAAAAAATCTTCAACAACCCCACATTGGACAGAGGACTGATCTCCAAACTATATAAAGAACTCAAGAAACCTTGTATCAAAAGAACAAATAGTCCAATAAAAATTGGGGTACAGACATAAACAGAGAACTATAAACAGCTGAAACTAAAATGGCTGAAAGACACTTAAAGAAATGCTCAACAACCTTAGCCATCACAGAAATGCAAATCAAAACAACTCTAAGATCTTATACCTGTCAGAATAGAAAAGATCAGAAACACTGATGACAATTTATGCTGGAGCTGATGTGGGGTAAGGAGAACACTCCTCCCTTGCTGATAAGAGTGAAAACTTGTACAGCCACTTTGGAATGCAATATGATAATTAGGAAACAATCTACCTCAAGACCCAGCAATACCACTTTTGGGTATACACCCAAAGGCAGCTCATTCATACCAAAAGGACATGTGCTCAGCTATATTCATAGCAGCATTATTTGTAATAACCAGAACCTGGAATACACCTAGATGTCCCTCAATTAAATAACGGATAAAGAAAATGTGGTACATTTACACAACATAGTACTACTCAGTGATTAAAATATCTTGAAATTTGCAGGCAAATGGATAGATCTAGAAAAAACCATATTGAGTAAGGTAACCCAGACCCAGAAACACAAACAAATATAATATGTACTCATTCATAAGTAACTTTTAGACATAAACCAAAGAAAACCAGCCTACGTTCCACAATCCCAGCATACCTAGACAACAAAGAGGAGACATACATGGATCTAAACTGGAAGGAGAAAAACATGATAACTCCTGAGTATATTGGGATCATGGGGTCACAGGAGAGGGAAGAAGGGGAGAGGAAGGGAGGGGAATGGAGAAAAATGTATAGCACAATAAAAAACAATTAAAAATGAGCAAAGGAAAAAAAGGAAACAAAAAATTAACCTACTAAAAAACCAAAAACCTTGAAATCATGAAATTTGCAGGCAAATGGGTGGAGCTAGAATAATCATTCTGAGAGAAGAGACTCAGGAAGACAAATACGGTATGTATTTATTTTTATATGAATGTTATTTGATAAGTCAATGATTGCCAAGCTGCTATCCATAGAAGCAAAGAAATTTTGTACAGAGTAAGATACTAGTGAGGTGGAGGATAAATATGCCCAGGATGGGAAATAGAGCCAACACATATGATGGGCAAATGAGTTGTACTGGAGCGGGAGGATCAACTGGGGTCAAGAGGAAAATTGAGGACAAGGGAGGAAGCATGGGTAGGGACAATTAAAATTAAGGGCCACTAATAGACCACATAGCAACCTAATACAGTAGAAACTTTCTAAAATACATATATAAAGGCACTCTGCATGAAATTGCCAAATGACTGAGGAGACAGAGTCCCAGCTGGATATCTGTTATCAGTAAATGAAGATTCTAGTATTGTGCTGACAATGTGTTTCATTTAATTGAATTGTTGGCCACAAGAATACAATGAGAATCATCCAATAACCCAGGCTGATTTTTCTCCACAAGGTAAACACAAGTCTCTATTGCTGAAGATAGCACCTACATAACTTACTAAATATAGAGAATTTGTGCTATTGCTTACCTAGAGTTTTCACCCCTAGTGTACTTGGTATGGGAACATGTGCTCTATACTATATGGGTGACAAAGAACCTCAGACAAGATAGTCTAGGGATCTATAGAAAAACCAAATCCTACTGTTCTGCTGAGGAACACAGAAAGAAAATAATTCCTAATGATATTCTGCTGTACTTATAGATCACTGTCTTGCTCAGCCACCATCAGAGAACCTTCCTTTTACAGTGGCTGGGAACAAATACAGAGTCCACAACCAGACAATATGCAGAAAATGAGAGAACATAAAACACTAAGGCCTAAATGGGATGTGTTCATCAAACCCCTCGCTTGGAGCTCAGAGAATGCTACAGAAGTGGTGAAGGTAAGAGTGTAAGAGGTAAAGTAGATGGAGGGCATCATGGAATCAAGGTATTATATACCAAACAGGGATACCTCACATATAAAGTCACAGACTATGGCAATATGCACAAGGCCTGCTCCAGTCTGTGCCAGATGAGGTTCTAGAGCTGAGAGGGGAAATTGATGCATGCATGTATCCCTAACCCAGAGTTTTCTCTAAATGATAACTATTTGTAAACATGAAAATTGGATTTCTCCAAAGGAGTCTCTCTGGGAAAGAAACTATTCTTAACAGTAGGCTCGAATTCCATGAGTTGATATCCAATAGAAAACGAACTCAATTGAAACTTCAGAGTGATTTTTTTCTCATAATAATATGCCCCGGTTTGTTTTTTCTCCCAGTCTTTGCATATATATTGTGTCTGCAAGTTTTGTGGTTTGATAGGATGTCTGTGTGTGCAAACATGTTTCTATACTTGCTTTTCCCTTGGTTCTTATACTTTTGTTTGTTTGTTGTTTTATCATTTTCTGATTGGTTTGATTTGGTTTATTTTGTTATTCCTTAGATATTTGTTTATTTTGTAAGGAGACAGAAAGAGGTTGGATATGAATAGAAGGTGAGTTGGGAAGGAACTTGGAGGAGTGTTGGGAGAAGAACTGTATATAGACTAAAATGCTTGAAAAATTCCATGTTCAATAAAAGGGAATAAGGAAAGAGAGACACTTCAATTTAAATGCAAATCCACTTCTGTAGTATATCAGTGTATATATGTTGCTATATTTGGTGTGCACAAGCACACATTTGTGTGTATATACATGGACTGTATTTCTAGGCAATTGGTTCTTAAGATTTAATTTAACCATAACTCCAAATTTTTTCTGCTATATTGCTGAATATTAAATTTACTGATTTGATAAAGATTTCAAAAATAGAACTGATTAAAATACAATACCACTAGTTTAATAGTAATATAACCATATATTGTAGAATATTGTTGGATCAGACCTAATGGGTATGCACATTACAGAGGAGAGAGAGTGGATTGAGATAAATAGATAAGAGACAACAGAATTGGCAAGGCATCCAGTGAATACTGTGATCTTCCTCAAGTTTATTATTCAAAGTTCTTATATACCCCAGTCAAAAAGGGACAGAGAGAGGCAAAAGACTCCTCCATGTATCTGCAAACATCAGATATCCACACCCTAGATCAAAATATCATTTTGTCTAGGCAGAATAGCAGGTAACTACACAGTAGGTCAAACATCCTGTCATATAAGGTTAAAGGAGCAAGACTATATCTCAAATCTCTGACCTTTATTTGAGGTGGAACAGATTCATTCTGTGGGCCCTGACCTTATGAGGTAAAATCATAATTGTTTTAGAACTAACTCCTAGAGTTACCAAGAAGTTAGTCACTGCCACTCAAATTACTTTAACTATGTATAGTAGCACAGAAAATTTTTTCTATTGAGTATGGAATATTGAATAAAAAGAGCCATATGACAAAGACAAAAATAATAATAAAACATTGACTTATTTTTTAGCATTGATTCTACAATCTCTCAAAACAATAAAAACAAAATATTGCATTTTCCTATTAAGAAGATAAACTATTTGCTGTTGTTGTTTTTATTTGTTTTGTTTTTGTAATTTTGAGATAAGTTCTCATCATTCTACAGGATGGGCTGGAATTCACTTGTGAAGCCTAGGATGACCTTCAACTTATGCTTTGCTTCTTTCAGCCACCCTAATAATGGGATTATAGGTGTGAGGCACCATGCCAAATCCAGAGACAACCTCTTCAAAGATAAATACATGATGTTTCTATCAAATACCTCTGTATAAATGATTGTCCTATGTATATATTGGAGGGACCAAGACTCCCACTCACAGAGCTGTAGAAATGTCCCAATGATTAAGAACATGTGGTACTCCTGTAGAGGATTCTAGTTCAGTTCACAACACCTATATCACATAGTTTGAAAGTATCTCTAACTCCACAGTCCCCAATAACCTCTTCTGGCCTCCATGGACACTGTACTCAAGTGCACAATGCCTACAATGGGACACATAATTAATAAAAATGAAAATGACTCCCATCCATGTTATTAAATTAAATTAAATCTTGGATTAATTTCTCATCATAGAATTATAGGAATGGCAAAATTCACATTCTCTGTTATAAATGAGTTGTGTTTCGTTGACTGTTCTGACAAAGAAGATATGAAGATATGATCAAAGGGGATTTATACCCCTTGTTAGCCTAGACCATATACAGGTTGCTTTGCTTTTAGAAATCTTTCTTGCTGGCTTGCAAGATACACGCATGATGATACTATCGTATGAAGAGAATCTAAATTTCACTGTCACAATTAATACAGAATTGAGAGAATAGGAAGACCATGTACTACAGCAGGTACAATGTAAGTATTATTTTGTGGGAAGCCTTCATTGTTTTAATAAATTATGCTATGTTATCTAGTCTGAAAAAAGAGGTTTTATTCAATCCTGATTTCATAACAATCACTTTCTAAACATTGCTTTTTTCACATTCTTGATTTTGTTCCTATTTTTCTCTGTGGTTGATGATTTATATCTTTCCTAGGAGTAGCATCATGGAGGATATCAAGCTTGTTATTGTCCTAACCTACTCCAGTATAACAGAACACCACTTCTTTACAGCAAATCAGAGAGTTCCTAAAATTTAAATAATCACTTCCATAACCTTATTTTGGAAAAAAAATCAGAAAACAAAGACACAGAGAATGCCAGTAAGTTTTTTTCTGACTTACTAATTTGTTAATATGTTGAATCTATGACTTCTAGAAAATAAATATTATATAATTGCACATTTTCAATTTGAATCCTTATAAGTCTGTGATTATCAATTTGTTTCCTTTGAAAATAATGTCCTTTCTTCTAGCTGCTTTTACTGATAAATTATTAAGCTTACACTTGTGATATACATATATACAGTATACAGATAATATATACATATACAAATTTAATTGGTATTTAATGTAATACAACTAAAGGAGTATAAGCATATAGAACCCATAGCTCAGTGAGGGATATCATATGTACAAGTACTCCTCAACTTACATTAGGATAACATTACATTAGGATAACACATTACTAATTGAGAATATCATGAGGTAAAAATGCAAAGAATAGAATAGCTCCCCAATAATCCTAACCACATAGAGTATCTAGGGAGTGAATGATTAGAAGCCAAAGCCTGCTAGTTATTGTCTAACATCATGAAAATCCTACTGCATATAGGTAGTCTGAAAAAAATTAAAATCCAAAATTGGAAATATATTCTGTAATGAAAATTTCTTATTCTTAAATACATTGCACATTGGAAAAATCTCAGTTTTAATCACTGTTTAGTGATCACCAGTTGCATGCACATATATGTACTTATGTGTGTATATATACATATATATATGAGATACAAATATTTTATGTATTTGAAAGCTGTTTATTTTTCAGAATTTTAAATATCAAATTACACATGTTATCAGCTATTATAATGTTTTTAAGTAAATCATTCATAAAAATTAAACCATAAATAAATAATAAATCATAAATGCATTTTGATTTTTAAAAACTATCTTGTACTCATTAGAACAGATAAAATAAACACTAGAGACATTTTACTTTTAAAAAATGCTATAGTAAGTTCCTGAAAAGCTGGAATATATTACAAAAGTGCTAGTAGGCACTGTTATCTTCTTTTGGAGAAGTAAAACTCTGGCATCAAAGGAAGAAAAGCCTGCAGAGTCATAATAGTCATAGTAAAGCAAAACCATAAGTGGGGAAGGAGGATCTATAACTTATCAGGTTATGATACATGCAATACTAAATGTCTTTCAAGTTGACTGTGCATGAATGTAGATATTACAGTTTTTATGCTACTGAGACTATGAATTTCATTTGTTTTAATATGCTAATTGTATTAATTTGTATTTTTTTTCCAAGTGTAAGGCTTGAACCTACAGCCCCACCACCTTTGGAAGCTCTCCAACATAAAATCTAGCAATATCTCCTTTATAACAGTAATTCTTTCTAGGGGTTGGAAGAATGAGGATTTTCTATTTGTCATCTCTAATATCTGCTTTATATATCTGTTTTATATATCTGTTTTATAAAGGAAGAGAGTGTATATATATATACATATATATATAATCAACATTATATGGGAAGATATGCGTATATCTTCCCATTAAACAGCAAGTAAGAGATTCAGATCATTGAGGTTAGACAAAATCTCATTTGTATTCTACACAACAAACACCAAGTGAAAATAAGCTTTTCCTTACACTGCTTTTTCAACCTCCAATTGTTTTCTTTATTTTGCATCAAAATCCTGAAGAATAATGAGTTTTTCAATCTCAGAAGGCATTGATGTAGTGCAATCTTTACGAAGTCACGTTTCATAGACACAACCTGCAACTGCTTTCAAACAACAGACACTTTTGACTGTAGCTTGCAATAGACATTTGCAAACATGTAAAAATAATTTGCAATCAGAAGTTTGCCTCTCATTTTGCTCAGGTTCATTAACACATGTCTGTTGTTAAAATACAAACAGTTGTGAAAGCTGATTCTGATCCTGTGTGTGCATGTGTGTACTGAACTAAAGGTTCTCTTGTATTTTCTTTTTACTGTTGTTTTTATTCCTTCTATTTTCTAATATAAATATCACGCAAAATATGAAAATGTATTTTTAATAAACAAATATGTGGATTTTATGAAAGTGTTTTATGTATTAACTTCTTCAGATTTTTTTTGTGGTCATCAGAGAAAATATTTCCGGGTTATGACAGAGCTTTGTAACGACTGTATCATTTCATTTCCAGAAGAATAAGGTAAATCCCTGATACCGAGCTGCCTTTCTAAATGTGTGTGCTAGTTCTGGGGAATTCAACAAGGTCATTGTGGCACACTATTATGAACAACAGAATATCTGAGTCTTAAATTTTTATGTTTAAACAACTTATTGGATCTAGACTCTGATCTAAGGTCAGACAAACACAGTACCCCAGTAGAATGTATTCTCCTAAAAGCACACTAAACTATTTCTGGAAAAGATGGGCAGGAGATAATACATGTTCCTTTTTATCTTATTCCAAAGTCTCCTGTTAGCAAAGCCCAATGACAACATCATCTGGCTTTTTTTGTGGTCTACTGTCAGTCTTCTGTGAGTATTATATGGCTAAGGGACAAGGGAAGCAAAATCAAGTGGAAATGTAAAGAATAGTTTGCTTCATTATCTTTCAATATGAATTAAGGATTTTTGCATTTCAAGTAACAATAAAGTTAAAGGGACCCTCTCAACTTGAATTGGTATTAATTTGTATTTATTTCATTTGACTATAAGGATAATTATTAACAGCTTATGACTTAGTGTATATACATACACAAAACAGACTCACTTTAATCATACTCACACTTATTGAATTCACATTCATTATTTTACTTACTTTTACCAGGGAAGATGAACAAAGATTGTTCATGTTTACATTTTCTAAACTAGTGGGGAGCCAAGCAAACAAGAACAATCAAATTGAAGATGAAGTGCAAACCCCTGAGTCCACAGAAACATTGTTCATCTTTGATCAGAAACATAAACTTGCTCTATTACTGGACTCTCTAGGGAAAGAAAAGAAAGATTAAATGTCTGCAGATAAACTTGTTAAGTGACTTCTAAAACAAAGAAAGAAGGGAAAGCAACCACTTTGGATCCTGGCTTTCTCCTTGTAGATTGTTTCAGATTGTGGCCTGTAGTGCTTCAGCTAAATGTACATATGGTATATTTAGGTTCTGATTCACTGTACATCCATCTACATAAAGAGAGTATGATACTTGGTACATACAGGAAAATATCAATTTAAAAGTCATCTTTAAAACATTCCATAAAATGCTATAGTTTGCCATTATTGCTAGAAATAGTTTAGTAATTGAGTTGTGAGACACAGGTTGTATAATTCTGTAACTATGAATCTTTATCAACATCCTGAATTTCACAATGAAGCCCTTATCAGATATATTTCAATATGGTTAGACTTACAAATAATAACCATTTTCTTCCAGTTGTTTACAATGTCCTGTACGGTACCAAGACCAAGCCCTACTGTTTTTTATTCTAGGGGCAACAGGATTGTATAGATCAGGAATATCATAGATTATAACACTATATTTTTAGTAGTACATCCTGATATCCATAAAGTTAAAAAACTACTTTATGAGTATTTTTCTGATAATGCCCCCATCATTAAGTGATCTATGTCTTTACCTAGGAAACAACCTGAACCCAGGCTTATACATATGTGCCACCATGCCTAGAAGTGAACATTGAAAATTATATCTAGTATTATGTATATTTTGTTAACTGGTTTTTGTTCTAAGAAGCTAAGCAGGGTGGTACCTGCCTATAATCCCAACCTTTGGCAGGCTGAGTACGAGGCTGCATGAGTTTGATGCCAGTCTTTGTGACATAGTGATTTTTAGTCCAGCCTGAATTAGATTGTGAACTTGTTTCAACTTTGTTATCATCTTCTTTTATAATTACAAATTCTAAATGACCTTAAAATCTCAACTCATTTACAATATCCTGCCTTTTGATTTCTTCATTTTTCTTCTTCTTTCCTAATTTTTCCTCTACTGAGGAGTCCTATGAATCATTCTGTAACATCCAGTTCATGAGTTCTTAAATTATAAGTGGCAGAGCATACTAGTAGCACTAACAACAATCAATATAAATCCTATAACACTATTTGGATGAATATTTTTATAATTTAAAATGCACATGTACATAGATGCACATCTGTATTCTAATACATATTGTGATTGCTTGAAGGAAAATAGTGCCAAAAGGAGTGGCACTACTGAGAGGTGTGGCTTTGTAGCAGTAGGTGTGCCTGTGTTCGAACTAGTGTGTCACTGTGTGGCTTTGAATTCTACTATGCTCAAGCTACTCCCAGTGTCACACTCCACTTCCTGTTGCCTGCATATTGACACATAGCAATTACTTTTCTAGCACCGAGTCTGTATGCATACCATCATGTTCCACCATGATGATAATGGACTAAACCTTTGAAGTTGCAATCCACCACCTCAAGTCAATATTTCCTTTATGAGAGTTTCTGTGGTCATGGTATATCTTCAGAGCAATAAAAACCCTAAATAAGGCAGAAACTTGTAACAGGCATTGGGATATTGCTGTGATAGGCCTGGCCATGTTTTTCTTTGGAGGAGTTTGGATTTTAGTACTTTGGGTTAGTAATTCAGTGGAATGTTTTAGGCATTGCTTATTGGGCCATACTAGTAGGAGATGGAATCCTGTGTTTCTAAGAATAATTTGAACTGTGGGGATAAAGAGGTTTCAGAGAAGAATGTTAGTTTGTGGCCTAGAGTCTGATTTTGTGATATTTTAGTGAATAATGTAGTTGGTTTTGCCCTTGCCCAAAAAAATCTGCCTGAGGCTAAAGTGAAGAGTTTTGATTTAATTCTGATGGTAGAGAAAAATCTCAAATCAGACTAGTATTGAAACTGTCATGTGGTTATTAGTATTAATTCTGATGAAGATTTATAATGAAAAGTAACAAACTGATCAATTAACAGAATGAGAAAAGGAGCACCAGGATGTGGAATAAGGCTAAATCCTGTGTTCAAGGTAATAAACAGACTAAGAAAATGACTAAAAGGAGTGGTGTTGTCAGGGCAAGATAAATTTTCAACTTGTGGAAAGGAATTACAAAAAAGCTTAGAGCCAGGAAGTAGTGGTGCACACCTTTAATTCCAGCACTGGAAGGCAGAGTTTGGTGGATCTCTGAGTTTGAGACTATTCTGGTCTATATAGCCAAGTTCAGGGACAGCTAAGCTTAAGCTTTGAAGCTAGCAATCAAAACCAGAAAGCTAGTGAAGATGTAATTGAACAAGGGGGACGTGTTATAGTCCCAGTTCTAGAAGCAGAACTTGGCAGTTTCAGTCATGCGGTCCCGGATTTAGAGTTAAGGATAGAGGAAATGGGTTATGGAATTTGCCTCTATGCCTGAGGAGAGCTGCTGAGGCCAGTCATGTATCAGGGGTGTTCCTGAATGGAAGCCTAGAAAGGCCATTGTGTGAAACTGTGAAGTTGAATCTTCGACTGCATTGAAGACTCCAAGATGTTGCAGATGCTAGAGCCATGGGATATCAGCTGAGGAGAGCTGCTGATGGGCACTGGAAACAGCCGAAGAGAAAAAATATCTTGCGGTCAACAAAGATTAAATGTGGTAGAGATCTTAAAAGTGCTTAGATGTTATAGAAATTCTCAAAATATAAAATTTTGAATAAAAAAATTGTTAACTGCAGATAATAAACAGATTAAACAACATTGCATTAATATCTGATTCTCTTAGTAAAATTTATTTACCCCATCCTTTCTTTAAATTTTTCCTTTTTGATATGTTCTTATATAGTCCAGTCAGTCCTTGATCTAATGTTTGTATATGATGACCTTGAACTTCTGATAGTCTTGTCCTCACTTCCCAAATACAGAACTTCAGGTATGCACTGCTATGTCTGGTCTGTTATGAAATCTCTGGACTGGAGAAGTGCTTAAGAGCAATTGATGAGTTTCGTAGCTCCCAAATCTGTATCTCAAGTCACAAGATCGCCAGCTCCCGCTTCTGGCTTCCTTCAGCACCAGATAAATAAGTGGTGGACAGGGACTGATACACATGTAGAAAACTTCTATAGACTTAAAAATTTATATCAGATCATTTTATATCTCTTAAAATTGTTCTAGCATTCCAAATCTCACTATACAAAGTGATAAGTGCCTTGCAGAACCTTACAGAGAGGGGTTCACCTTTCATTCTTCTACCATCTGAGGGCAGACAGAAAGGGCAAATATTCTCTAGTCAGAGGTGTTTACAGTGCTATTATACTGGACAGCTTAGCATCCAGTAGCTTAAAAAGTAAATTTCTGCTCATTTTTTAAAATTAAACTGTGCTTTGTTTTATTAAGGCAGAAGAAGCAAGCTCAAATACATTATATGACAAACATATTTTTTGTTTATTTTGAAGAATGGCATCCATAGTATCAGGGTATAAAAATATGAAAACTATAAAATAGCAGTGTATTTTATTGATCCATTTCATGATAACACATTTGAGGGAAAAAGAGGATGTGGAGGTTCACTGGGATTGGAAACTGAATAATAACAAAGATCATGTTGGGACAAATTATGGGGATTGTGCCAGATCAGATGTAATAGTATGATGCCCAAATAGACGAAATTATTATTTTAAGGAACTCACAGCCAAGGGGCAAAAGCTAGGTATGAGGCAATAGTAAAGCAAGTAATAAGTGTCAGCAAGAGTCTGGAAAATACAGAAAAAAGTGTTGCAATAATTAACTATAAATTTCTCCTGAGGGAGTTACTCATTTGTCTATTCTTTCACGCATGACTTGTTAAACTAATGAATCATGCTCAATTGGATTTGACATTATTCCTGAATATTTTGATAATTCAATATGGTATCTACCTATGAATTATTAAATAAGCTAGTGGTCATTCAGAAAAGAAGGCACAGTGTGTTGGAGTAAGATAGCAGCAGAGACAAGGTCAATGATTTTTCTCAAAGGGGATAAGTTTCAGACAATTATGAGAGCAGCTTTAGCAGAATTGTGTAAAGGAGCTTGAGACTTAGAATGAATTATAAGTGAATTCTGTGAACACTCAGGTAGAAGATACATTTTGGAGTTTAAATAGTTATCAATCACAAGAGAGACAAACTGAATAAACATTGGCATGACACAATCATTGAATAACATGGCCACAGATTGCTTTGATACTTTATGCTTTGAAATAAAAAATACTGAAAAGGAGATATTCAAAAGTTAAATTTACAGAGAACCACTTCAGAAATGAAGATTGAAATGATAAAAAGAAAAGAAAAAATTTACTAAAGGCAGTGAGCTTTTGCTTCCTTTAGCATATTCCTATTGTTTTCTGACTTTAGAAATTCTTGGTCCATGATGTCCGTTTCCAATGTCAACTTTTGCAATGCACAATTTTCTGAGTAGTCTATACACTATGAAAATTTATCTGTCAGAGAAAGTTATATATCCCCCATTCTCTCTTCCCATGTGCTTGCCTTCCTTACCTTGTGCACACCTGCTCCACTTGTATAACACCCATACTCTCTCAAATTCATGCACTCTCCTTTTATTATTATTATGTGCTGCACACTGTCACATATTTTATATAACCTACCAAGTCCACGTGTGGCTCTTAAGTGCTGTGTTTATGGCTGAATGCTTAGACTGTGTGAACTTTCAGGCAATTTTATTCCTGGTAAATAGTGACTCTTCTTTTCTCAGTAGTCACTGATTACAAATAGCTCTCCATCTAGAGTTTGGGTCTCGGGATACATTCCCAACTCACATTGAAATATCCACTGTAGTTTTCATTATGCATATCTTATTTAGGTAATCATATTGTTGAAAAATCCTGGGTATTCATGCCTCTAATTTTGCAATGTTTGTTGAGCATTAGGTGTGGTGTTCCCTTGTAGACATTCCAGTTAAAGTAGGTCATCCAACATTTGTTTATTCTCTTCATTTTGGATGGTTATAGATCTCTGTGATAGTGCCCATGTATTGCAAAGAGAAGATACTTTTTTTCATGATGTATGATTACTACACTTACAGATGGATATGAGGATAAGCATTTTAGGTCCAGTTGAAATTGTTCGTTCAGGAAACTGGCAGTAGTAGATTTTAATCTAGGGTCAATTACTGATATAGCCATAGGTAGTTAGCTAAGTGAAGTCCTTTCTATTGAATTTGCCTTAAGACAAATTAGATAGCTATTGGTTACTACCAAAATATATGTGCCATTATTGCATTATTAGATAAGCCATGCTGGATTAGTCATTGCTTTGATTAATAGATTTTACATCTGGTATGATGGATAATCTTGGTTGTCAACTTGAATGCAACTGGAATAAACTAAAATCTAACAAACTTGGCATGCTTGTGAAGGATTTTTGATTGGCTCATTAAGGTGAACAAAACTATAGGTAAGGTAACATTGATTGATATAGTATCAGGTACTACATTTAAATCATGAGACAATAAAAGGATGCCTCTCAAGAAACATTGCTATACATTCTAAAATACATAATGCATTGGTGATTTCATATGGCAGAATTATGTCATTTTGGAGAAATAATGACCTGGTTAGTGATTTTATTTGAAAATTAAGTGTGACATAAGAAGATATGATTGTGTATCAAGCTGACAAGAGGTGAACTTGCAATGGCTAATCTGGGTTGTTCACTTGACTGTATTTGGAATTAACTATACCACAAGCAACTAGGAAAACCGGTGAAGGATATTTTTGATTGATCATTTGTTGTAAGAAGGCCCATCTGAAATCTTCCTTCTGGTGAGAGTCTACGTAAAAAGACAATAAAAATGAAATTTTAGTTATGCCTACCAGCCTTCACTCCTTGGTAAGTTTATCTATTCTGTTCCTGAGGCATTCCTTCTCTGATGTTAGACCTACTTCTTCAGGAGTCCTGTGCAGACTAGAGACTGGCAGTTATTTAGGAGTTCCTCAGAATTCATGACCAAATTGGCACCAATGAGACATCCAGTCTCATATAGTGGGCTAATAAGCCATTGTAACCTTTTCCTTTTCATCAGGAGGCATCTATTGTTCATTCTTGGACTACTATAGGACCACAGACTGTAAGTCTTCTAATAAATTACATATATCTATGGTAATATATAGTGTATAGTTTCTTCAGCAATTGGGTCTTGTTTCCATGTTCTTGGAGGCAACCAATGGCAAAAGCAAAGAAGTATGTTGTTTGCACAAACTATTCTTGTCTCCTGGCCAACATATCAAATCTCAGTCTTGGTACTGAATTTTGTTAGACATTACATGGCTCTTTGGGGTAAGCATTATCACTCTGTGTTGCAGACTATACAGTGTATGTGTGTATATTTTCATATGTATTTTAAATGGGCTTATAAAACGATATGTTTCCTCATGGATTTTTAAAACTTCTTAGTTGCTACTTATCTTTCTTTCTTCCATCTCCTTCTGTCATATCCTCCCTTTTCTCTTCATAGTTCTAGTCACCTTCCAATCAAACTTTCTGTTAAATTCTACAGAGAAGAAGACTAAGGCTTCTTAAAATTCATATGAAAGCACAAAATACCCTAGAGACACAAAGCAATTCTGAGAAAAATGAATATTGCAAGGGCAATTCCCCTATCATATTTTAAGCTATATTACACAGTTATTGAAGCAAAACTATTCTTTTGCTTAAATAAAACAATACAGCTATATCAATGGAGCAATATAAAGAGCAAATCTTGATTATAATTAACTATAGAAGTTTGATAATTGACAAATATGCCAAAAGTGAACATTGGAGGAAATATAACATCTTCAATACATGATACTAAGAAAATGGAATGTGCCAATGTAGGAGAATGAAGTTAGATCTATATTGTTCTATTATCCTCCAACAAAATCAAAATAATTGGACCAAAGATATTAATGTGAAACCTGAAACAAAATGTTGAAGCTGCTAGAAGAAAATATGAGCAGTGGCCTACATAATGTATGTATAGGTAAGGACTTTCTGACTTCAACTGTGTTTATTCTAGAATTAAGCTAACAGTTGTCAAATGAGGTTTCATAAAATTATTCAGAAGACATACAATAAACATGAGTTGTACTACTCCATGTGAAGAGGGCTTATAATGAATGAAAGCTAAATAAAAACCTGATGAATATCAACATTCATATTTATCTGCCTTGTGAATGCACATACAGTATGACAAGTCATATAATTCTTCTGTTTTTTAGCTTCAGAAACACCACAAGCCTGAGGCCGAATAAGTCTCTCTTCCTTTCATTGCTTCTTTCAGTTATTCTGTTACAATACTGAAAAGTAGTGGATATCAAAAATTGCTTCAACACTTTGTTCTACTGCTCATTATCTGACTACAGGGTTAATAAGCCTTTCCCGATTTACAGGAGGAATTTGGATACATTTGGACCTCTGGGATCCAGAAGCCCTTGAATATTGTTAGCAGAGCTGACTGTGTCATTCTGTTAGGAGTATGGAAGACTAGAATGCCTACAGAAATAATGATTGTGATGTTGCACACATAGTTGCAGATGAGAAAAAGATTCTTGTGAATTAGGCAAGATACCTTTAATGTTATGTTATGGCAAATAACCTGATTTGTCATAGTACTTTTCAATGTAGCATTGCATATCAGTTGTGGCATGACTATTATTCTCTGCTCTTACCCAGGATGACACTGAGTGAGAGCAGTGTGTGAAGACAGAGATGATGAATGTTCAGTGGATAAGACAAGAGTCAATCTAAAAATATCTGAGAAGGAGGGGTTGTTAAAGCACACACGATTCTTAAGAGAGCAGCACTATTAAAAGAAAACCTTTCACACATACTTCGGTAACAGGAAGTGTCTAGAGAACAAAACCATCCATATTAAAAAATCTTGCTGGGAAAACGTGAATTTGTTTGAAATAAGAGAAACTGAACTTCAAAACCACTATGAAGGTGTTCATTGTGTATTAAAACAACAGCATAAAAATAAGAAAAAATATCTAGGGATATTAGATAAAATATATAAAATATCCAAGTTCAGCAGCTAAGGCTCCCAGAGAACAACAAAGCCAATAATGGTAGAAGGGGGCAAGACAATACCACAAGCAGGCAGATCCTAACAGTATCATCATCTTAGTACTGGTTTTCCTGAAAGCCATAAAGACAATGAAAATCATGGCACGGCTGTAGCCCCACGAGGAGATTCTGAAAGGTTACTCTATGAAGTGATGAAGATAAAACTTAGAGTGCAATGGAGAGCCAAATATATGGGATCATGAATTTACATCAGGGAAAACTGCAGGCAGTAGGTGAATTCAGCTGTGCAGAGAGGCTATGTGTACTTCAGATAGGAGAATGAAAGGGAGAAGACTAACAAGGGATGTTAAAACTCAAGTCATGCCACAGAAAGTTTGGATGCTAGACATGGAGCTTCAGAGATTGATGTTTCTTTGTATGATTTCTATCAGGCTTGAGTCTAATCTTTCATTCCCTTTGAAAGAACAATGATTTTTTGTACCATTGTATAGTATAAATGCATATTTTTATTTCATATAGTCTTTCTTTTAAGATATTGACTTAAAAGCAGGAAGAGATTTTACATTTTTGAATATATATGACTATAATGATATTTGAAGTTAGAATGAATTCATTTTATTTTATAAGATGATTGTGAGTATATGAAGAAATAGAATGTTATAACTTAAAAGTCTCGTGTTTGGAAGTTAAAGTGACGTGATAGATACATAGGTTTATTTTTCATTCTCAACTTGACTACATTTAAAATTATCTAAAAGAAATATATACCGGTATATCTGTAAGCATGTTTACAGAGAAGCCTATCTAAGAAGGAAAAGAGCTATAAACGTGTAGCACCATCCTATTGACTGAATAAAAGGAGCAAAAGAAGAAAACTTGAGGAAAGTTCTCACTCCTCTTTGCTTTGTAGATGATCGCAGCAAGTCAATGACAACTCCTGTCATCATGCCCTTCCCACTGTGATATAGTTTGTTTCCTCAAACCACATGTGAAAATAAAATTGTTGTTCCCATTTATTGCTTCTGTAAGGTATTATGTCATAGCAAGTTGAAGGGACAATCAGTATACCAAAGTATCTATAAAGAGTTGATACAACAATATTTTAAGATAATATATGAACATCATAAAATGTTAAGATCTATTCATTTAGATGTATTAGATAAACATGATACATATTCATTTAATTTAAACCTATTGCAATGAAGGTCTTCATATGAGGTCAATAAAATTAAAAAAAGTTTAAAAGTTACCAAATTCTCAAAATAGAAAATAGGCTTGACAGACCATTCCCTAGTGGGAAATGATAGAAGAAATTGAGGACAACACAGGATAGAAGCCATGTAAGCTTAGCTTCATGGGTGGCCTTACAACAATAGTCTTTATGGCAAACTTTGGACATTTTTGTCCACATAAAGCCAGTTTGAGCAGCCAACAACTACAGAGAGATACTCTTTTAAGAAATCCAAGGTTTGATAGTGTAGTTCAGTGATAGAGTATCTGCCTGAGTTCTAAACAAAAAATTGCTAAAATAAACCAAGAAACCAATAAGCAAATACCATTTACCTCTGTAAAGTTTTGCAATTATTTTAGGTTAAATAGGAAGTCTTTTCTCAAATATAACTTATAGATACTATGAGTGGAGCAACTGTGATCCGAACTGTTTTCAATCATATAACTCATCCTTGTTGCAATTAGGACACTACAGGAGTATTAACAGCTCTATCTCTTGCATTAGAAAACAAATAAATGTTATTTCTTTTTTTAAGGTTAAAGTTATTGAATCCTTGTAAACTTAGACCTCACACTTGTTTCTCAGAACACTGTCTATATATGTTTACTTGAATATTGTACTAACAATGATAATTTTGTGAAATAAAATTTTATGAAGATTATTGGATGCAGAGAGGCCTCATAATCTACCAGTAGGTTCCCCACCACACTAATGTTATGTGAAGCACAATTAATAAAAACTCAGGGTCAGAAATTGGGGTCAACCTGGAGATTCTAAAAGCAAAACAGCCAGCCACTGGCTCTTACTTTGATCTCAGTCTCAATGGCAATCCTGGAATCTCAGAATGAGACTGTGTCTGAGAGCTGTCTGTACTCTCCAAACCCCCATCTAATATTCCTCTCTAAAGCTGAAATTAAGGGAAATTAAAGGAATGCACCATCCAATTTCTATGGCAACTAGTGTGGCTACTGAGCTTAAAGGTGCCTGTTATTATTGCTACTGGGATTAAAGGTGTGTGTTACCATAACCTGGTCTGTAAGACTGACCAGTGGGACTGTTTTACACTCAGATCTTCAGACTGTCTTTATTTATTAAAATACAATTGAAATGACACTACAGTTGTGTACCAGTATGAATATATATTTTCAGGAGGGCCATTTAGTTAGTTTCTTTGTCTTGAATGCATCACAAATTATGTAAGAGTTTTGAAAGTTTTTGTGAGATGGAACTCAATATGGACAACATGACAGCTCAGGGATTTTCAATTTCATTTTCTTTTCACAATTTAATTCAATTTTCAGTTCATAATATTCAAATACACATGCACGTGCACACACACACATTCTGCATGACCCTGGAATACTTATTATTTCATTGATGGCACTAGATAATCAGTGGTGTCAGTTACAAGTTTTTAGTACTTACAAATCTACCCCATTGCTTCTCATTATAGATTAAATGAATTGTCTTGAAACAAATCTTCAGGACTCTATTTACACAAAGTAATGTTTAATGAAATTCTCATTTTCCTCTGTTAGATTATTTATGTTTCCTGGCATTTACAGTGAGCAATCTTTTGAAATATTGCTTATTGCATTTAAATTTTTAAATGGAAAAATTGTTCAAATGTTTCAAGTGCTCCATATATTTATACAAGTTTGATCAATCTAAGCTAAAACACAATTATTTTAAAATATTTAAAAATATAATATTTACATATTATCCAAAATGTTTTTTGGTATACATACTTGTATGCATGTATGTACTTTGTGTTTGTACATTGGGAAGGCACATTCACCTGAGCACATGTATGCTGAGGCTAAATGTTGGCAGCAGCTGTCTTCTATAGTTACTCACCTTATGATTTTAGACGTGGCTTCTCACTGAACCTGGAGCTCCGTGATTGATTAGCCTTTCTTTCCAGAGACTCCCTGGTATCTTGCTCACTTCTTTGCCCAATGCTAGGATTACAGTGTGTGCTTCCACACTTAACTTTTGTTTGTAGTTGCTGGAGACACAAAGTTGGCTTCTCATTAATGCATAGTGCACATTTTATGTAGTAAGCCATATTTCCAGCCCTAACTTTAGTATTTCTAAGTGTTCTTTTCAAAGAAAGAATCCTATAGAAATGGATGAGACATACATTTCTATAATACGGTTGAAAGTCTTAAATAGGATACCAAGGGAAAAAGCTCAGTTTGTATGTTTGAGTTACAAGCATGAGGTCCTGAGCACATTCGCCAGAATGTATGAAAAAAAGGGCTGGGTGTGTTGGTGCACACTCATAAGCCTCACACTGGAGTGGTGGAAACAGATGGATTTGTGGGGCTCACAGACTATCCAGGTTGACTACTTGGAGAACTCCCAGCAGGTAAAAGATGCAGTCTTATAAAGGTCAGGACATCATTGGAGAACTTCATCCAAGGTTGTCCTCTGACCTTTATACACATATGCACACCCACCTAGAGAAACATGTACATTGCCCTGTTACACCCAACACAAATGAAATCTCATAAGGAGAAGAGGACTACAGGAGACACTGCTTATATGATTCAAGGTGAAAAATTTACTGTTGAGTCATATTTCGTTAGAAATGGAGGTTATGTGTGTCCTGTGACATCCAGCCCTAAAACAGGAAGAGAGCACTTAAGAAGTGAAAATTTAAGAGAGGAAGGGAATGTCACATTAGAAAGAGTTCTACTTGACACATCATACCCAGTTCTATATATTTTGAGCAATATCATTGGTCAGACAATAAGCTAAGATTTTTATATTATTAATTTAATATTCACTATACTGTTATGATGTTTACATCATTGTTTCTTGAAATACTAGAACCTTCTTGTCCTGTAACTAGTAATTGACAAGGCATAAATTTCAAAACTTTCTGACTCATTAACAATGATTCCATTTCTCCTGGCTTAATTTCACGTTTTTGGTTATGTTTACTTTAACCATAATTTATCTGTGTTGTAATTTTTATGGAATGTTGTTGTGAGACATGGCATATTTTCTCAGTTCAGCTGGAACTAACTGACACTCATTTGACTAAAATCCATATCAAGATGTATTAAAATTGTCACATGTATCCACTCCCATTTTAAGCATGCAGACCTTAATTACTCTTCCCTTGATTGTGGCCTAAACTGAGTAATTTTTTTTTCAGAAGAAACGTGTGTGTAAAGAGAAAAATAATTGCTTTCCAATAGAGAAACCTGGCAAACACTGCCATCTGAGCGGCAGAGGTTAATATCACCAGTGAAAGGCCAGCTGGGTCTCAGGTATCTTTGATTATGTTTGGCTTAAAGGCAATGTCATCTCTGTGGAATTCTTAGATAGAAACAAAGAGAAAAATAACATTTTATATTGTACCTTGGTTTGAATCCTGGAAGAGAAAAATGTCTGGAGTCCTAACAAAGGAGAAAATGTAAACTCTGATAAAATTCATGGCCAGGAGAACAAAAGCCATGTTAATCTATTGCGCTTAATAAATGTTCCAAATTCTCTAAGATGTTAATATTGAAGGGATCAGATAGCCATAGGAAATTTATATTCATTTGCAACTTAGAGAAATCAAAAGTGATTCCGAAAATGGATTATTTTAAAAAGTTTTAGTGAGCACATTAGTGAAAAGTAATGACATATTTGTTTATCATTTAATTATGGTACTAACATTTAAATGTAGAAAGTATCTATACTATGCTCTGTGAAAAAAAAGAAGTCCCTGATTAATAGTGTTTTATGAAAAGTAGAATGTGATGTGTTGGGCTACAATGGAATTTTGACCTTATATCTCATATATAATCATCAATTCATTATTAGGACTTGTTACAAGTCCTTAGTCATCTCTCCTAGCATTACACAAGGCCACAGTCTATGAAATCACCTTTGTTCCTTTTGTGGTTTTAAGAAGTGAAATCAATGAGCCCCAAGGCAAGTGTGACATCTTCCTCTTGTTTATAACACTCTGCTTGCCTTCCTATCACTTCTTCTTCTTCCATTGAGATCACCCCTACAGCTACCTCCATCAGCTTAATCATGCAAGGCTTTAAAATACCACAATAATCAATTATTTTATATTCTAGAATTTAAAAGTTGCATATAGATAAAAATACACTGAAGCACTGAAGGTTCAATAGCATCAATAATGGCATCTCAGTACTGTATTTGAAACACAACTTACTTCTCCATTCTTTGCTCTGGTCTCTTTTTGGACCTTAAAATTCTTCCAAGTTCCTTTGCCAGTTTTCTGTGCTCATCACTTTAGGAGACATCTAAATAGAGCATTTAATTATAATTGTGTTAAATAGAATATCACAGTGATTTGTTCCAGAGATAAGGCTGGAGCACAGTACCTAAGAACATCTTATTCATATCTCCATACTTGTTGATGGTATTTGCACTGTGCTCAACTCAAACACAATGAAATGCATTTGTGAAGGCTACAATAGAAATGTGGTTTAATGATTGGTTCTATGATGATCTAACTAACAAAAACCTTGAAGAAGAGCTAGATTTTGTAACTAATAAAAAAAATATAAACATAATTGTTTATATATACATATATACATATATATACACATACACATATACATGCATACATACATACATACATACATACATACATACATACATACATACATACATTATCCCTTCAGGTGCTTTTGTATTTTTAAACAATGTATTTCAGTTGATAAGATTTTTAGTGTGGATATATCAAAACTTTTAGGAAAGTTAGATTTAATTTATGAATTTGTGGAATGTGAAATAAATAACTCAAACACATTTTGCCATAAAAACAAAATGGAATCAATTAACCATTCAGAATTTGGTTACATGGAATTATATTTTTAAATAAAGTTATTTTGAGTATTAATTTCCCCAACATAATTATATATATTATATCAGTAAGGATTACTAACAATGTACATTAAATATAGTAAAGGCTATGTATAGCTTAAGACTGTATTATAAATATGTTTTATATGACTTTTACAAAATTAAAACACAAAATAATTTTCTTACAGCAAAAATATTATACTATATTTTTTCTGTGTTTTTAATGTGTTTTATTAATTGTTTTCAGGAAGATTGTATATACTTATCCTCTTCCTATGAACTGTTTATACCATGAATATAAAACTTGTAGACTCTATAAATGCTATGAAAGGAAACAGGTTGATCAAGATTTGTATTTGTTTTTAATCCTTGCCTTTAGGCACATAAATCTCATCTTATGTGTGGATTTGAGTATATAATTTAAGAAAACATGGGGACATAATAGATCAGTGTGAGGAATTGAATCCTTACAAAATCTGAACATTGTTGTTCAATAGTCTATTGAGATATGATAAGTATTAAAATTATACTTGATAGCTTACTATATTGACTAAACTCTTGAATATAATTTGCATGACATTTAAAATAACAAACTTATATGCAAAAATTGAAAAGAATATTTATTATAATAGTGAGGTACTCAGATTTACAACAAGTTAGAATGACTTACCAAGGACTTTTCTACAGAAAATTTGAAACAAAAACTTGATAAAAACATTATGTGAATGCTAAGATTTATTTTTGTGAATTTAAAGGAACTATGCAATACCTGTTATTTACAAAATGTATTAAAATGCAGGTAGAGATTTAGTTATCTGGTATGATGTTATGAATATAAAAAAGTAGTTATTTTAGTAATTTTTCATATGAACAAGGCTACATTTGATATGACAGCATTTTCAAGGAGCACATATTCATATATTTGAATGTTTTGAATTATTGTTCTTTTATACTTTAAACTGAGTTAACAGACTAAATGGTGTTGGGTAATTTAGAATTATTTAATTTGAGTGTTATAATAAAAGTTTGATATCTCATTTTATGAATCAAGAAAGTAAAAAAGAATGGATCAATCAAGACTAGAATGAACTTTTGAGTTCTAGTCTAACACCTTATTTTTATTTTTTTCCTCCAAACAGTCTCCACTTTTTATTTCTGAGATATTTCATTTATTATTTAAAACATTTGCATATGTATAAAAACATATTTACTATGTCCTCCATCCAATGCATACTCCAAGAACCCCCTAATACACAACACTCCCAACTTCATTTTATGCTTTATTTTTATCACAATGTTTAAATTAGTTTCCAAGTAGCACACAAACTAGTGGTTTCATTATGACATTTTTCACAACTGACTTAAAAATAAAATGCAGTTTAGAGACAAAGTGAGTCTGGATGAAAAACACCAGTTCAAGCCAAATGTAGCACTAAAAAAAACCCCCAGAGTTTTATATTGGGGTTCAATCTGATAACCAGAAAAGCAAAGCAGTCAAGACTCTAGAGAAGTCTTACCTCTACCAAGGCTAGGTGACCACAGACTAAGCAGACTAAAAAGCCTAAACAGACTAAGCAGACCAAGTTATTAAGCAGCACCCCTCCATGGACACTGCATCCACTCTTGCCTCAGGTTCCTGCCCTGTTTGAGGTCATATCCTGACTTTCTTTGGTGAGGAACAGTAATATGGACCTGTGAGCCAAATAATCACTTTTCTCCCTATCTTGGTTTTTGATGTTTTGTTACAGCAATAGAAACCCCAACTAAGATAACTTTGACTCAGGCACAAAGACAAAAAGGCATCCTACTGAATGGGAGAAGATCTTCACTGACCCCACATCAGACAAAGGTCTGATCTCCAAAATATAAAAAGAACTCAAGAAACTAGACATTAAAATTCTAAATATCCCAATTAAAAAATGGGGTAATGATCTGAACAGAGAATTCTCAACAGAAGAATTTCAAATGGCCAAAAGATACGTAAGGTCATGTTCAACTTCCTTAGCCATCAGAGAAATACAAATCAAAACAACTTTGAGATACTATCTTACACCTGTCAGAATGGCTAAAATCAAAAACATCAATGATTGCCTATGCTGGAGAGGATGTGGAGTAAGGGGAACTCTCATCCATTGCTGGTGGGAATGCAAACTTGTGCAACCACTTTGGAAATCAGTGTGGCGGTTTCTCAGGAAATTGGGAATCAACCTACCTCAGGATCCAGCAATACCACTCTTGGGAATATACCCAAGAGAAGTCCAATCATACTACAAAAGCATTTGTGCAACTATGTTCATAGCAGCATTATTTGTAATAGCCAGAACCTGGAAACAACCTAGGTGCCCTTCAATGGAAAAATGGATCAAGAATGGATCAAGTGTGGCATATATATACATTAGAATGCTACTCAGTGGTAAAAAACAAGGACATCTTGAATTTTGCATGCAAATGGATGTAAATAGAAAACGTTATCCTGAGTAAGGTAACCCAAACCCAAAAAGATGATTATGGTATGCACTCACTCATTAGTGGACCATAGCCATAAAACAAAGAACACTAAGCTTATAGCTCACAAGCCCAGAAAAGTCAAATAGCAAGGTGAACCCAAAGAAAAACATATATAGATCCTCCTGGAAATTGGAAGCAAACAAGATCTCCAGGCAAAAGTTTGAAGCAAGTGGGTGGGGAAAGAGTTGGGGGCAGGGGGGTGGGGAAGGGGAGAGGGGGAAGGAGAAGGGAG